>BGPT01001440.1:225045-259926 GCA_003297045.1 Symbiodinium sp. clade C Y103 | reverse complement strand
ATGCCTACCAATGAAAAACAAACCAAGACGCAGGTCCCCAGTACGATGAAAACTTGGTATGCGGAGATTTTCTGAATTTGGGAATCCTGCTTCTAGAAAAATGCATATTATATTGCGGGTTTCTACATGCGTGAATGGTTTTAGTGACTGCAGTTTGCCGTAAAATTACCCCTGCTTCCCCCGGAGATGAATTTCTGTGAGTGGCATCTCTTTGGTGCTTCATCCCAAGACCGCGATTCGATGCAGTAACACAGCTTTCGTCGTTTCGGCAGGCACATGTGTTCCCAAACGCATTGCAACAGCTGTGGCCATGATTATACACAAGCCGCAGGAGGGAATTTAGAGACATGTCTTTAGATCAACTCCCTTACATGCACATCATGCTCATGTGTGGAAAATTCCAATGAAGTACTGTATTTGATTAATTTGGGTATGAGTCAAAAACACTCAAATCAAATACTACAGTTGTCCATGTTTGGGAAATATGAAAAACCATAACTACTAGCTATTTTGATGCTCACCATCAGATTCTGATGTGTTTTCACTATGCTTCCTCGCCTCCGCCATAGTTGCCACCACCTCAGTTCAGCGTTTTTGAAAACATCAAATGGGACACTTATAGGGACCACATCTTTGGCCAACGGATTTCAAACATAACATGTATTATAATACAATACTATATTATTCCGTATTATTATATATATATATATATCTCGTACAAATGGATGTAACCAGCCTAAAGCCCTGGCATAAAATAGATTTGTTACCCTTGCAATTTATTGGAGGAGTGCAGTCATAACCTTGCAAGTGATCATTGCCGAGCCATATATGACCTTGATCACAAGGCCATCAACAGTCTAGCTGCCAATGGATTGATTAATTGAAGAAGATTTGCCTGTGAAACCATGGTGCCTACCGCCGGAAACACAAGTTTCTGTAACGTTTCATTGAACCCCATTCTGGGAGGTTAGGTCAAAACCGCTAATCATACTTAAACAACATCTAGCTCGAAATGCGTGGCCACCAGATCACCAGGGGTGGTTGAGGACTAGAAAGCCCCAGTTTGGGTTCTTTTGCGATTTTGTAGCTTGTGGCGAGCTCATTTGATAAACCCTGAATGACCAGATTCATGCGTGCCAAAGTATCGCTCAGTCTACATCATCCGATACGTTGAAATCAAACATGTGGGGAACTCGTGGGGGAATGTCTTCTAGGCCATTTCCGATATTCCATCAACCCAACACCAAGCATGACTGAGTTGTTCGCAAGAAACTTCAGGAAATCATGGCTTCTGTGGCACTTTGGCTTTGTTCTATCAAAACTTCCTCGACAGGATTCTGCTGATTGCGTCCCCCCAATAAGGAATCCTATATTTCAGGCCACATCCACTATATGAAAACTGTCTTCAATTTCCATGTTGAATTTGCCCACCAAATCACCGTGTATCTGGAAAACCCATCGTTTGTAGATTACTGTCCTGATGAGACATGGGTGTTCCACATGTCTTTGTATCAATGGGAATTCCAGGATCCTAAAATGGAGGTTATATCCCCTTACGTAGACCTTACAGCAACGACCTTATTTATGATGGGTACCTGAACTGGCCATTGATTGTATGTCTGCTGAATTGTAGGGCATGGAACGCCGGTGAGCTGGTTCCCAGGTCATCGCCCGTGCGTCCACCTCTAAGTGTCTCACCATATCCACCACCCGCAGCAATTCCTTGGAAAAGATGGGTGGTATCTCCAAGATTTTACGGACAAATTCACATCTAATTGTTCACGTTTTCTCTTGCTGAATTGGCGTAATCGCATTAGACTTCATCGAAATGATAACCCCCAGTGCCCAGGAAGGGCTAAAAAAGTTACCCATGGCATAGTGCTAGATTCTCGCTATTACCATGCAACAAAAAAGAAGTCCTTTGAATCTCAAGGCAAGATCTAAGTGAGTTTTGTGGTGGTTCAAGAGTGGGGGTACCCAATGCATTGGATCCGTATGCCGTATGCCTAAGAAAGGCCTTTGAGGCCTTGAAACTGACCGTTTCTCAAACACATGGCAAGAGCACCACACACCCAGGTCCAAATGCATCCAAGAAACCACCGGAACAGCCTCCTGCTGCGCTTCCGTTTTCAGGGATAAATAAAGGTGTCCAATGAAGCCCCAAATCCAAGACCATGTTATGTGTACAATAGTGATAGGCCCAAGTATATATATGTATGTATATATATATATATACATTACATATATATATATATACATTACATATATATATATGTATATAAGTTAAATAAAGTTATAACCATCCGCAACCCGGTGGCAACTATGACATTGGAGTGCAAACTGGTGGTCATCCTGTGACATCATTGAGAAGTGGTACTACAATTGGCACTTGGATGACCATGTTATCAAGATTATATAGCTGGTTTCTCACCAGGTTTGAGCACATATTCTAGTTGGCTTTCTACCATTTATACATAGCAACCCGGAAAAATAGTAGAGCAAATCCTACAACAATAGTCATGATAAATCACTTTTCTATCTCGGGGCTTAGTATAGAACTGGCTAATAGCTCCGCTTACTAAGCCTTCTTCCATCCGCACAAGGATCCTCCAGTCCCAAACATTGCAGGCCTCCACAGCTAGAGGGTGGTGCAATGGCAGCATAGCCTCCATAACCTCGGTGAAAATGGCGGGGGGTAGCCTCAAGCAACTTCTGTGGATGGAAATCTCCCAACTAAATATCAATTGAAGCTTAGTTTGCTGGGAAGATCATTGAACTAAATGGATCTAAATGGTGGATACCCAATTAATCTTCAAACAAAAATCATGACAAAGCCAGATCCCAACAGCTGTTCAAAGAATTCTGAGTGATGATGAGTGATGCGTCGCTTGCAGGCCCAACCCGTTTAACTGGTTTCGAGGAACAGGAATCCGACCCGTTTTAACGCCGGGGTTCTAAAGTTTGGTAATATATAACATGGATTGTGGTACCAGTAGATAATGGGGTTTATACACCAGACTATAGCTGAGGGGCACACAACCTTGTAGAATATGTGTGATTCCGAGAGTGGACGGCTAGACGTGACAGTGACGTTCCTGATGATGAACCATACAGTCCTCAGACATCTTCGAACTTTCGAAACATGCTTACCCTCTGGTAAACTAACATAACATAACATAACATAACTACTTTTGAAAAATCATAATTTTGATGGGTAAATCAACTAAAAATTGGCCATGTTCAGTTTTGTTAAATTACCAAAAGGTGAAACACTTTGAACATCTTTAAACATATGTCAAGCACAGTCAAACAAAACGTCTGACCAAAAAGATCCCAGAAATACTGCACAATCCAATGTGCTCAAACTCATCAAAACCATCGTAATCTCCAAAGTCTTGAGAGAGAAATAGCTCCATTCCGTCTCAAATGATCTCTGACACCCTTGAAGATCACGAAAGGAGATGACCACTGAGACCCGATTCCAGGTAGAATTCTACACCACTACCGTGATCCAAAGAACATCACATGCCTTCCCAGTCAATAATGTCAACCCTGGACCAATAAAAAACGATAAACGATGACTGTTTAATCGGCGGCTGAGTGACAAATTACAAAATTGGTACTGTACCTCCCATTGCCTCCCTATTAGGCAGGTGGTTTCGGAATCCTGGCTTATTTATTTTATCTTTTAAAGCTTTCTTCTCAAGCTCATCTCAAACTTCCAGGCCCCCGTGTCATCTAGTGGCTGGTCGCACCATAGCTGCTCTCTGGTTTTGGACTCCGGCCCTTGAAGCCTTGCGCAGCTGGAGCAAAAAACATCGGCCGCTTATTCACAATGACATACGAGTCTCCATGCATAAATCCGAAGGAAACTAAATAAACGAAAACATACTTAAAATATGGCTCGTTTCATTTAATACAGACCTTTAAACATAATGAAAAAAAAGGTAGTGTAGTGAGTCATGATGATACTGGAAATAATATGTTCAGTGCATATTACAGGCTATTACTTTATCATAATCACCATCCTGGTGATGGTCGTAGATTGCATCTCCTAGCTGGGGCACCCAAACAAAGGGTAGTCTCCATCATAATCTACCAGTACAAATTTGGGCCATTGAACCATTAAAAATACGCCTATCCATCTATATCGATTCCATCTCATTGTACTACTTGGTTGATAAGTTCCCTTATTATGGGCTATAATCCCCAATAACGCGGGTAGTATAACTCCATACAATACCAATCAACCAAGTTAATTATTTTTCAATAGCTCTGTTGGTGTTGTGGACACCGGCCATGGGGAATATGTGTGGCATGTCTCCAGCCCCAAGAAATCAAGGCCCCGCTTCCCAGCACCTTTCATGCCACCGCCGGCACCAGCGCCGCCTTTGCCCATACCTGGACCTCGAGGATCGGATCGCAGGATCGAACCAACATTGGATCGAACCCTCTGGTAATTTAACATAGCTATTGAAAATGGCCATTTATATAGATGATTTGCCCATTAAAAATGGTGATGTTCCATTGTTATGTTAGTTTGGGGTAATCCAAAAACTTTTGCCCCCATCCAAGGCGGGTCATCTTCCAGGAAAATTGCAGGTCCGAGATCGAAAATGGAAGGCTAAGTCTGTAGAGGCTGAGCACATCGCAAGCATCATCTGCGTATGATTAAAATAACCCGGTGTTTGCTTGATGAAAATCAACATGTTCTGCTGTAAAAAAAACTATGTTCTTATATTATTTCCTGGGCACCCAAGCATGTTTGATGCTAAATTTGAAGAATTCACGAACCTGAAATGTTTGGGAATTTCAAGATATGGCTCCCCTTTCATTCAACATCATTTGCGACGTGACTTTACAATGAGGTTGGTCGAATCTATCCAGATGCTAACCCCCAATATCCCCATTGGTGATGGATGGTTAAATCTCGTTCAATCCCATGAAACGCGATAAAATCTCATTAAACCCTAATAAATCCCATTGAAATATGATTAAATCGCATCATGATATGTACATCACATTCAAATCCCATGACTTCCCGATTCTGTTGCTTAACTCCAGTGACGCGTAAGAAAAAAAAACAGAGGATTCCCAGAAAATCCTTAACTTTTGTTGGTTTAACTCCCAATGACCTTTTGACAACCTTAAGATGGCAAATGGCAACCACCCCCAAAAAAAACTACATATTCCGATTTCCCAGCATTGCCCAGTCATGCTTTAGATGAACCAATGGGAGAACAACCACTCAGCAAATCTAAGAACATGAAATCAGCCTCCACCAGCTCCTTTGGTTCCTTCGGGCGTGGCGTTCTTGCCTTGGAAATGCGCCCATGCACAGGTCTATTTAATTCTAGGTAGTTAATGTGTAGTAATGAATGTGATCATTCAAATTAGTGATTATAAAATAAAGACAATGTATATATGATATGTATTTTCTCTCAAATAGATCTACCTGTTGGTAACCAGAGCAATTGTCCATCTGGTGGCTCGTGCTAGATATGCATTCTCGCTCTTTTGTAGGCGATGTTCAGTCTTTTTTTGCCAGGTGTTCTTGGATGTTTGGAGGTTGACTCCACAAGTGTTCCTAATTCCCGGGGAACATCCAAGCGTGTGCTTGTCCAGGAAAGAACATGCCTGTACCCATTGGCTTGCCAACAAGGAAACACAATGTTGCTGAATTTGGGGTTCCCAAGTTCGGAATACGGGGAATTACAAGGAATTACTGAAGTGGCTGCTAGTTGCAACTTACCTTTGGCGGAAAATGATGTGACAGTGTGTCAAAAGGATCAACGTTTTATGTACACACCATATATACTTGCAAATAGATAGTAAAATAAGTAAATGCATCAATGTATCTATATATATATATATATTTATTTATTTATAGTACTGATTATGAATAACCAAATGACACTCGCTCGCCAGCACCAACCGCTGGCTATGTCCTCCGAACCCTGCAGCAGTCAGCCCAGTTCTGGGGGAAGTCGCCAAGTTGGTTGCCATTACTTAGAGGATCCCCAACATGAGTCAACATGCTATGAATCAAAAAAATGAGTCACTTACCCACACACATTACCGGGTGCAACTACAAGATTGCCGTCTGGTGATTTAATAGTTCGCCATGGAAAGTGACAGAGTTTTTGGATGATTTTCCCAGCTAGAAACCTCCATTTAGTTCGGGGATTTTCCATGGCTATGTTAAACAACCAGATGGTATAGTTTTATAGATGATCAATGATATTAATGATGATTATATTTCTATATAGTTTGTATTGATGGTTATTGAATGATAATCCAACATATTTAAATAACCACAGGGTATTTAAAAAATCATCTTGGTCAACTGACCTTCACCAACTTCACGTCCCTGGGACGCTGACAGTCGATCCACTTCCCCATGATTTGGTGCTCCTGAGGGCACCAAAAGGCTCTGTACTGCTGGTCGCAGCTCATCATTTCATGATATTCAAAGGAATCCCCCTCCCCAAAAAACGGAAAAAAATGATTCATATAGTAAATATCAACATATCACATCTAATTATATGACTTCAAGCATGACTCAAGACTAGAGGCGATCTCAAGATAGAAGCTTGGTGATTGGGCATGGCTTGGGGGTGAATGGGTTTGGATTTGTATTCCATTTTCTTTTGAAACATGTGGCCAAAACTACTGACTACTTGATTGCACGTCATATGAATTATCTCCTTTTCTACGCCTCTATGATGTGAGTGCCTCCACAATCCAATATTCGTCATCAGGGAGAAAAGAAGCACGTTACCCATACAGAAAGCATACCAGCAAACAGGGTGTGCTTTGTTTTCCAACGTGTCACGAACCTGTATCTACACATGAGATGGGCACAATCTTCATAAGATGAAGACAGTGTGATAAACAACTAGTTATGTATTTTCCTTGTGAGACACATATCACTATATATAAATATGCATATAAATAAATAAATAAATATATATATATATATATATCATGTGGCAAACCCAATCTACAGTAATTAAACATGTCGGGAAATTACAGGCAACATTGAGGATGGATCCAATGGGCTACGAGCGTTGTTGAAGTTGCCGCGTTGCTGCTTTGCCGGTTGATTTGATGTTTGGTCATTCTGCGGAGTTGGAAAGTGAATGTCCTAGTGAAGGTGCAGAAGGGTGCGCGACTTCCTCTTGGTCTGAAGGCAAAGCATTAGAGGGCGTTCACAAGAGGATCCCAGCCAGGTGAATGCACATACTGCTTTATGAACATTATATGTTCAGTGATAACATAGTATATTGCTTTACTAACTTTTTTACATGATTGATATATATATATATATATACTGTGGCTATATAGCTATTATCCTCATCAAACATACTACCACTAAAAGACCCGTAGGTATATGTATAGTAGTGAGACTAACAATGCACACTTATATAGTGATACTAACGGTACAAACATTATGCACATGTGTATATATATATATGTGTCATTTTCAGTATCATATCGCTATGAGTCAACACCCTGGGACCCTAGGTACCCTGGAATAGCTGGTTCATGGACGTTTATTCCCCTCACATGTGGGAATAATATATAGGTGTTGACCCAGCCACATATGTAGTAACATTGTTTGCAGGAAAGCCACTGTTATGATTGCTGTACCCACAGGTACTAACATGATATAGAACAAATAATACATATATCATATATAGAGTACTGTATCAATGAATGCCATTTAGTGAACAAAATAAATCATCAAAAACCGATGTCAATGAAACACATATCCACATATAGTGTCATACGTATATAGTATCATTTAGTTTACTCCAGCTATAACTGGAATAGTCCTAGGAAAGCTTACTTGTAACTGGGGCTATAAGCCACCTGGGATGAGCCAAGTATCCCAGACATTATCCCATCACATCCCAATAAAACATCTCACGACTGTCCGATGATTTGTTTTTCCGTTGAATGTCTACACATTGCTTTACTAATTGTTAATTCTGAATATTGTTCAAAAAATCGAATAACATATAAATGTATCTCAAATGAACATACTATATAGAATCAACTCTTGCTTCACTATAAATCAGGATATAATGTATTATTCATTGATGAAAATAACATGTTGTATGTATAATCTTATCTATCAATATATCTTCACTAAATAAAATACTATACATAGCATTATATGTTCAATATATGGAGGTTTCCTAAAATAGGGGCACCCCCAAATGATCAATTTTAATAGGATTTTCCATTATAAACCATCCATTTTTAGGTACCCCCATTTTAGGAAACCCCCATATATCTTCATCACTGTTGCTGTCTCCTTGTGCATCGCCATGATCTGCTCCACCGGCTCCGGCACGTCGAAGGACACGAAGCCGAAGCCCCGGGAGCGTCCCGTACCCCGGTCGCTCATCACCTGAAACCGCAGGGAGTGGCGGCCGTCTTCATGAGGATTTCATGGAGAAAAGTCGTAAAACATCAGGAAAAATGGGGAAAACCAAGGGATTTCTCTGGGAAAAATGGAGAACAATGAGGATTTCAGCAGCAAAACAACGGTTAATAATCATGAAGATAACCACATCAAAAACATCCGGACCTGGAGTTCTTTCACTGAAGCTGGAATTCATCATAATGCAAACATTGGTGTGCATTACTTTGCAGATTCAGGCTGTTCATGATGTCGCACTCACGTGCACTGTCAAAAGGCATGGCATCTAATGATGCTCAACATACAAGCGGATCTCTCTGTAGAGATGCCCCGCAAGATCACTGCACACTTGTGAGCACATAGCCCACTCCGTCTCAAGCTCTACAGCAGCTGATCCACCCGTAACACTGCGAGCTGTCCACAGATGCTCATCTAATCATTCTCTCAAGCCACGATGCGCACCTTCTTAATGTCCACTTTCTTGGCTTGCTCCTTCATCACCAAGACATCATTCTCTGAACAAATCCAGTACGCACCGTTCTCCTTGTTCAGCTCCCAAGATGCATTTGTCAGGGCCTCTGGCCCTGTGGCCGACCACACAATGACCTCCACCAGCTCCTGAATCCCTGAAAAATGGGGACTTAAGATGACTCATTGATGAATTCATAATCAGCAAATATGATTGTCAACAAATATGATTGATGAATGGATTGATCAGGCAACATTTACGGGGGTCTGGGTTTGTGAAAGGTGGAACCTGGTGGAACCCTATTTCTATCGCCCGGCTCCCAGCCTTAGGGATGGAAATTATAAGCAAAACTAGTCGAACCCTGAGACTAGTTGTTCTTTCAAAAAAAAACAGGTGAACACAGTTTTCAGGACGGGTGCCTGATTTGTTCTTCAATACTGAATGAGCTGGGAAAGCATGATATACATATACATATATGCAACTATATTATCTGCAGATATATTAATATTATCTTTATCAAATATATATATATATATATATTATACAATTATATATATATATATATGTGAGGCAAAACAAAAGCCATTAGAAGCCACCAGCGAAACAGTTCCGGAGGAATGTCCAGCCACATGACGCTGAGGGAACTCTTGGTATGATGAATGATTGGTTGGACTACTGCTCATTGACTCATTGATCAATGAATGGGAAACAATGTAGTTACCTCACAGGATGCCTTTGGGCTGGTGGATATGCATAGCATAGGCAATACCTTTGCAATATATATATATATATGTATATATATATATATATGTGTATATATATATATAGGTATATGCATTATTTCTATATATATATATATATCCAGTATTGTGCGCCCAAACAACCCCAAGCGAATGGACTCTGGTTGATGTAGAACATGGGGGTCACCTACAGAAAGAGAATCAAATGTGTCTTAAATCAGACCACCCCGAGGGGTCAACATTCATTCAGCATTGACATTGCCAATTGCCGCAGTCACTAAGTGATTCATATTACTCTATGCGCATACATTTTAAGCACGGGAACTGGGAGGGTATTCCCACGTAAATAGGTCCAAATATGTCTGAGTCATGAACTATGCCATTCAACAACTGATGTGGTAAATTGTATACTAAACTTGCAGTTTTTGATGCTGAATCCTCACCTATTTCTATAAAAAATGGGAATGTCAATGGATTGACTTGAAGGAACATCTACAGGAAACGCATCGTATTCCCCAGTACTCATGGAGGTTTCCTAATTCTGAAAAATCTATCTAAACAGCTGACCTCGCCATGTCCGCCCAGCAACGACCACATCTGTCAACATGCCGAACGTTGAGAAGTAGTCGCTCAGCACCTAATGGCAAATGTAAGCGATATTGTGTCATAAATCAAGAAGGGATGTAGCTATATTGAGCAATTATAGGACATATAGCAGAAAATAGCAACATATATGCACATACATGTATATATATATATAGGTATACATATATCTATAAAAACATGTGAAGATAACAAGTCCAAAACCATGACGCCCACCTCGGTGGTACATTCCTGCGGCAAGCCGCCCACGAAGACCTGCCAGCCACATTGGAATGGACAGCATAAAACCAAGGTTTACCCTCTGGTGAACTAACATAACATAGCTATGGAAAAACACCATTTTTAATTGGAAATTCCACTATTTCTATGGCCATTTTCAATAGCTATGTTAGTTTACCAGAGGGTAACAGAAACAAAAACATGGGACGATAAGCAAAATCAAGGTTTAGCAGAGCATGGCCAAGCACGATATGGATCTTAAAACCATGAAGGCAAACGGGTCAGCTAGGATTCGTGGCATGAGCTACTGATCTGAATCCCATAATCGCGGGATTCTTTTGAAACTTAAACCTGAATGCTCTACAAACGCCCAGGGTGTCGGTGTCTGTATATCCGAGTCTGGGACTTACAGAATCCATATAAGATATCCAATTTAAAGAACACACGTGTTAGTTAACAGGTGTCTACACACATAAATATATATATATATCTCTCCAGCGCATGAATCTATGTCCCATTATTAATTATACTCCCCTGTATTTATAATCAACCATCTCTAAAGGAGTTTAAAGGTATGTGTGTGTATATTTCAGTGTGTACATATATATATATATATGCTTTACCGCATGTTTTACCCGGAAAAGCTCTGGCACCTTATAAGGACCACCTTTCCCAGCCATGGTCGCCGCACTCCGTGGCAGGCACGTGCGGCACGCCAGGGGACTGATGGAGGGCCGTTGTGAAATCCTGGATGTGAAGATAAAGACGTCTGGCTTCGAAAGCACAAATGAGTAACATGATATTCCTACCATACTATGCTTCATGACTTCATACATGCAACTGTCAAACATATTCAAACATGTAAAACATTTATATTTCTATATAAATGTAGATATATAGTGATGTATACAGTACATGTATAAATACATACATATACACATCAGAATCTGATAACAAAGTAAACATGAATTATTAAACCCATTATCTCTGCATGTCCAGCTGTTTGAAATAGGCGCATTGGCGAACTGTTCATGTTGGCTACGACCGATACTCGATGCGCGGCGAGTTTGACATGGCCAGCTTCCCGGAATTTGAGTTGAACATTTGAACATTTACAGGAAACCCTCCAATTTGGTAAGCAAAAAAGAGAACAGTCCCAAACAACTCATCAACATGAATAGATAGAGAGAGATATGCCCTCAAAATCAGGCGTGGCCAGCTTCAATCAGCTGTAACATTGGTGCCCAACCAGCCAGGGAGACCAGTGGAGATTAAAGGAAACCAAAATTTCACATACGCAGCAGAAAATCATCTTCCAAACCTTCATTTTTGACATTTTTGGGGTTCCATGTTACCCTTTTTTTGGGGGGACATCATTGAAACAATTCAATGCAATTCAGCACTTCAGCCTTCAAAATTCAACCATTCAACTTATTTCAATGTCAAGAGTTTTCATCCACAAGCACCAGTTGAGCAACGGAAAAGCCAACTCCCAATAGCACCTGGCTCCCCTGATCCAACTCCGCTTTCGAGCCAAGTGAGACGACCCTCATGACCCCCATGACCTCATATCATCGCGTTGGAACCAACAAATGCAGGAAAACAACTTTACCTCCCGTAATCAAACATGGTTTGATGGAAATTCCTCCATTTTAGTTCAATGATGTTTGCCCAACTGAGGAAGCTTGCCACCGGCTTCAGGCTGAGATCGCAAGTAGAGTGGACCATCACTTGTCTCTCTTGTTCTTTTTAGGTGGTAGAGGCTGAAGTAGAGAAGAACTGCCAAAGATACATATTTTGCCATATTTTGAAGGTTTCAAGGATGACTTATGGCTATGACCTGAAACTGGACACAAAAACTGGTATTCGGCATCCTGCTCAACATCACAATGGCTGTGCAAATGAATGTTCGATTCATTCGCCCCCCCAACCAACAAAAAAACATACGATATCTAATTAGTGGATGTCATAGATCCCCGCATGTGTGCAACCATGCATTGCCTTGCCACACCGTCAGTGAGCTTTCCAGCCGCCAGTCCCATTTCCCCCGAGCGCGAATCACGCCCCTCGAGTTTTCGCAAAGGGAGTTGGGGAGGCCGTCCGTTAAACGCAAGTTGGGAGCTGGTCAACAACCATGGTCATAACTCATAACCCAATGCAAGAACCCAAAGGAATGTGGAACTTGAGATCGGCGGTTTTTCCTCACTTTTGAGTGGCACTGCAGTGAAGTCTTCCCTCAAGGTCGCCACAGCTACAGTCCAAGGCTGGAAAATTGGTCAAAGTGGTGGCTTCAACTTCAATGGATTCAACGCCTTCAAGTCAAAAGCTCACCCCCTTGGGTGGAAAGCAATACAATGCTTCACCCCCTTAATCAACCAACGCAACAACTTGAACGCATCATTGTTACCGCCAGTAAGGTAAACCCGAAACCAAAGTTTACCAAGAAGGGAAAGATGGGAACTTTTGATATAGAAACAGGAGCCTCGTGTAACATTGTATAACCTAGTGTAATCCCAAGCCAAATGTCTGGCAATGAAATGCAGTCCCGAAGCTAGGTTTCCATGAGGTTGCTCTAAACTCTAAATCATCCAAATATGGCTAATCAGCCAATCCGAATCACACATGGATCACACGTGAAATAACTCAGTGATACATTGCTTCACTATCTGCCTACCACGGCCATCCTGTCTCGATTTGCGGTTAAACCATCAAGAGTGTCGACGCTCGTCGACGGACACTATGCTGCAGGCGCTAAGTTTCCGCCGATCTGATGACAGTTTTGAAACTGGGGAGGTTCATCTACAAACATGGGAATGTGAAGTAACCAAATCCAACAAGCACAAATGGATATATCATATAAATATAATTCTAACTATAATGATCAAATTGTCATCCCTTGCCGTAAACACCCTTAAGTACCCACATCTGTTCCATCAAGAGCAGCTTCCTCAAATCGCAGCCCAATCACCCTAGCAAACAGGGGCCAACCGAGAGTTTGAAAGTGGTTCAGAACCATGATGGTACTTGTGTACCGTCTGGTTATTTAATATAGCTGCATATAGCGGCGAAAAATCGCCTGATTTTAGATGATCTATATATTTGCCTATTAAAAATGGCGATTGTCCATGGATCTGTTGAACTTGGAGACGGTGAATAGTAGGTTGATGTGGGATCTACACAATGGTAAAACACTTTCCAATTTGTGGTTTACTAGTGTGGACCTACTTCGGGATGATCGAACGCAGCCTCTAAGTGGTTGATCATGTGCGATGGTACATGATGAAAGATCCAACACCAAAGCTTTAACCCTCCCTAAAAAGCCAATTCACGGATTCTTGATCCGGTCTTGAGTCTTGACATTACTCTATTTTCAAGCAAAGCCATGTGCAAGGCCAACTTGAACATCACTGGAGAGTCCGGAAACTTTCAGCAGCGCCGCAGCCAGGCGTCGCTCTGAAACCCTCCGACGTCCCAAATTCAACACAAAAAAAAAACAGGGCATTGGGCGCGTTCGAACTGCACTGCACCTTGACGGCACAGCCATCACCGATCACCAGCAGGACATCATACACAGGAAACAAAACAGTGAAAGGAAACTTCCGAAACTCTGTTTAACAAACATGCCAAATGGAAATTATCAACTTTGATCAATCTTCAACCTTTCAAGCTGCCTTCGCAATTTCACATTTTGCTGTGACCTTGGCCCTGCCATAAGTGACACCGGCGCAGTGGTTCCCTCGCAGCTTCAAGCTCAAAAGACTGAGTTCCCCGAAGCCGAGATCACTGCCCGACCACGATCCTACTACTGCCCGAGGACGAAGATCCGCAACCGAGTATAACCAGGTAGCCAACACAAAGTGGCTGGGTATAAGATATGGGTTCCTCGGAAAATAAACTACCAAAAAGGTATGATCGTTTGCCGTCATTTTTCTGCTTCTTCTTCTTCTTCTTCTCCTTCTTCAAAGGGCCATTTTAGATCCATTCGGCGGTTACACCTCAGTTTCAGGTCACCCACACTGACAGGGATTCCCCATCCATTCTGGGCAAAGAACTCCGCACCCCAAGAGTACACCTAAACCTCCTGCACATGTGGGTATGGCCCTATCTTTATGACCCATACCTATGTCATGTATTCTTCAACTTATTCACCTTGAACTTTCTCACAAGACATTTGCCGGCTGGGATCTTCTCATCATCTTTCTCCACGGGTTCTCGTTCAAAACTAGGCCTGGGACGTCCGGATGGGCGCTATTTTGCATGATTGCAGATTGCAGATTGTTCCAAGGGAAACCTCCATAGAGCCCCTGCATCCCAGCAGAATGTCAAGTGCGCCATCCGCCCTTCCCGCTCATAACTTGGTGATGTTTGTCTGAAATGGGAGTGCGCCCCAAATGCCATAGGTTATCACAATGTTCCTACATATTGCCCGTGTTAGGGGCATATATCCCTATTGCCGGACAACCTCAAATTGTGTTCAAAGTCATCAACGAAGTTCATCGACATACCATCCACAAATGCGCATCCACGCACGACTGTCCATGAGATTTATCTCAAACAATGCTGCAAAATGAGGGCATTTTCCTAGGGCCCGGCTGTATTCTCCCTTGGAACAATGTGATTCATTGATGCACCTGGCAGCGAGACACTATAATCTATGACATTTGTGAGGAGTGCCACTTTGTCCTTGCTTGAGAAGTCTGGACTGTCACATGATTCGGCATGTTTAACTCTGGCAATGAGACACGGCAATGGGAAAAAAAACATGTTAAGTTGAAATCTAAAACAAACACATCCAGAAATGGGGTATTTCCCAATAGCATCTTGGATTTCCGATGGTCCAGTTGAACTACCTCTAAAACTAAGCGGAGGCTTGAGAACACCATAGATCTACTGTGTATATTTCACGTGTGAATGTGGTATGCCTAGGATACATGTGCAAATGATGATTTCGCTATTATGTTGATTTTATGTTTCTATACCGTATAGATTTATATGTTCGGATTACTTGTGCAAATACACATGCAGCTTCACAATCTGTATAACAAACAATAATTAGATGTAGTTTCTGAAAGCCATCCCAGGAAATCATGCTAGTGCAAATACACATGGAAATGCAGAAGCCATCCCCAAAAACCAGGATAGTCATGAAATCATGCTGCTTCTTGCTGTACTTTCATCTCTTGCTTGGGATTTGCATGGGAACTGCCAATGCAGCGCGCACAGACTTTCAGATCTTTAAGCATCCCCCCAAAGCAACATAATCCAAACTCTCTACTCTTGTTGAAATTGGGAAATATTGGGAAACCGTCTTCTAACTCCATGATTCAGAAGAGACAGAACCTCAATCTTCATATGGAATTCATGTTGCACCCTCTGCCAACTGCACGGCCGACTGCATAGTGGCTGCTGGCTGGCCAGCCCTTGGCCCTTGGCCAAATCGGCCCTTGTCAACTCTTTGGATCGATGGGTAGGGAGTTAGCTAAGTTGGTTTATAACTCCAGTATCTTGGGTTTATGGGAGATATATGGATATATAGTTCATGGATGTTCATGAGGATTATAAACCAAAGAAACATAACTGGGGCGGGGACCACCCTGTAGAATAAAGCCATAAGACAATCCCTAGCAATGACGAACAAGACCGAAGCCAGCTGCTAAATCTTCTCTAAGCTGACCACGATGTGCGGCAACGGAAGGAGCCGAGGGTAGCCACCAGCATCCCACGATTCAATTGGTGGCTGTCACCAGGTGAGCGGTGAAGCCTGGAACCAGTTCAACTGAGCCTGACAGGAACAGCCTCACATTACTCCAGCATTTGTTTGAGCACATGCTGCTTGCTATCCCATCACGATGTGGGACTCACCCAGTGCCAAGTCACAGTCCCCAAGTGCTCCAATAGAGCTTTATGAAATTGGGTATGCCCCTAACAATGGGATGATAACTATGGCTTTGGCTAGTCACCACCACTGCAGAAGCAAAGGCTGCAGCAATCTGGGGGTGTCTGGGAGCCTTTTGTCGATATCACTCGACTCAACCCGATTGACTGGCTGATGTAGTTCACTATAAATATATATATAACTATATAACCTATGAAAGCGGGTTTCGTTGTTTCCATTACTAAGCCGCCATATTCATATAGCCCATATCTATGAATCCCTATGAGGTCACTTTTTGCCACCTAGGAACCCCACAGAGAGAAGTTGAGTCTGCACATGTGCAGTGTTTCGTTTGCAAAAAGCCCTTCACATAATCAATATCTGCCAATGGAGTCATCGAAACCTGAGGATCATATAGCAAAGCAGAGGTGTACACATAACAGTCTGCCGCAAGGAAAACATGCTCACCCAGTGCGCCGGTAGTGTTGGCATTCCGTGTGATGCCCACATTGCCGCGGTAAACCACAACCGCAACAATTTCATTTTTCCCTGTAGAATCCCCCGGAGAGAGTCCCAAGGCCCAAGCCCAAGGATATCAGGGTTTTCTGATTGTTACAGTATATGGCATACGGCTTACCCAAAAAATGACAATGTCTGATCAATGCTTGGTTCGATGGGGATTTGCATCATGTTCGTCACCCACGTACGGTGATCAATTCAAGGTAATCTTCCTATGTCTAGTCATCTGGAACATTCTTCAGTCCAAAGAGACGATCGGAGCAGAAATGAGATACCATGAGAACTACATAGAACTACATCGAATTACCATCCCCCAATTGACATGACGACTCTGCCATTGAGATCGACTGAGAAAAAGCTTGGAAGACGACCTCCGACGCTGACTTTGGCCCCAGGGTCGCCCCAGGATCGTCCACAGGGTGTTTTTTTTTGGCGCTTTTCTCTCAACAGGTCTCCGGTGCCGGGGTGGAAAAGTCCACCTGCGGCGTGGAATCTTCACCATTGATATGGGGGTTTCTTAAAATGGGAGGATCCCCAAGTCACCATGGGTTTCAAAACGACAATTTGGTCGAATTTTATAGATAACTTGGGGTACCCCCCATGTAGGAAACCTCCATATTGGATTTGGAATCTTCACTATGGGATCAAAATAGCATAGCCCCAAAACAAGGAATGGTTTCAAGTTTCAAGTGAACAAAAGAAGCAACAGTTGGCGGGTTGAGAGACCCAACAACTGATTGTGAAGGGAAGGCAGAAAAAATATCCGGGTTGATCAAGGCCCATTTTGCTTCGCCATTTGTTTTGGGGGGAATTTCGGATCTTAGAATTGCCAATTTTAGGTCCCTTCTCCGACCAAAAAAATCATTCTTTCAAGGTGGCTAGTGCGTAGGTACATACCCCCATCAGAATGGCAACATGTTAATGCAAATGTTGGACTCGGCTACCCTTCACCTTCGGTTTCGCCAAGTTTGAGGGTTAAATCCTGCTTTTAGCTGGTTGAACTCCTATCTTAAATATGGTTAGCCGTTTATCCCAACCAGTTTGTTTACCCAGGTTGAAGGTACCCAGAAATCCTTCTTTTTTTGAACCATGGATTGGCACATGCGTTTTTTTACATTCCGTTTTGCTTGGTGATCCCCGAATTCGACAACATCTTAGGTTGCATATGGTCGCATCATGTTACACCTCTCCAAAGATTTCACCCGGCCCAGGTCGCCGCTCCAGGGCTCACACCATACTGGGCAAATGTCGTTGAACGAACAGCAGGTCAGGACAAGCCTCACCAGATCTGTTACGGTCGTTTGTCCATAATCAGTGGAAACCTATGGCAAAAAACACATGTGATAATGGATGATAATTTATAATGGACATTACACACATTTAGTCTCGGTTGTGCTCGTGAACGTTGGCGTATAGATTTGTAATTGAATTGTACAATGTGCATACTTGGATTAAAACAAAAGTCACATGGCATTGGTGTTCACTACGTGAACATCTCCCAGTCGCGCAGCCCCAGTTCGGCATAGAATCCACCTATGATTTACTGGGAATGGCTTTTAAAAATGGGAGTTTACAGTTTACACCTCTTTCTTCATCAGCCAGTAGGAAAAAGAACAGGAAGGGCCCCTCCAGTGATGTTTAAGTCGGTTTATAAAGTCTATAACCTCATCTATATAACTATGCATAGATCCACATACAGTAAATCAATCCGGTAGCCCAGTTTTCTTGACCAACTTGTTCCATATCCATATCTGGGTTTCTCCGAAAATAGTGCACCCCTAAACCCTATGGTTCAGAATGATTTTCCCTATGAAATGGCTACAGTTGGAGCCATACCCCATTTCCAAACAAACTCATGACGATCCCCACCTTTTCAGCCTTGGCAAAGCTCTTTGCACCTGCAGTGAGCTTCCAATGGGCCATGGGCCATGGACTTTGGTGGCGTAAGTAGGCTAATGTGGTAAACCCAATATTTAGCAATTGGGTTTATATCACGAGACATGGGTGGCTGTTGACTATTGACCATCAACAATCCATGGGAAGATTACTATTGCATTAGTAGGGTGGCAAGAGGGAAAAAAAACACACTCAATCACCACTTACACAAAACAAATTATATATCCGTAGGATGAAAGATCTTGCATTGCATCATCCAACTCATAACTTCTGAAACTCGTCAAGCTTGCTACTTCTTGACAGCTCAAACCCAGGTTTACTCAAGTCACAGGATGCAACTGTGTGTTTACAAACCTTGCCATATCAGCAAAGCCGAATTCATCTTGGGAAGTCCCACTGCTGGGGCATATGCCACATGATTTGAGTGTGCTTCAACTTTGGGGGGTACTGCGGTACACAAATTTGGTGATTCTTTGTGATACACCCCCAAGTTTTTACATAGGACACCAAGAATGACTTTCTCATTAAATACACCAATTGTTTAGTTTGATTGCATGATACATGTTAAATTCATGTAGTAGGGGGTAAAATGGGGCCAGGCATTTTGGTGGTCCAAACCACCGTGAAGCAAATTAGACCATCATCCAAGTAGGCGTAGCAGCCTACTTTAACAAAGCTAGATTTTAAGACATCAACCCCATCTCTAAACCCCAATGTTAAAATTATCTACCTACCCATTCTATATCGGTATAACCTGGGAATCACATCGATTTGGAACGACATATCTCCATCAAAACTATGCCTTTCCTGCAAACACCTGTCCAACATCAGGGGCGACTCAGCAGAAGCACGGCGTAAGGCGGTATCTGCATCTTTGAAGGAATTGCTCCTGCGAGCCGTGAGGAACGCCTTGCTGAAAGCTCACAGTTGCTGGCAAAAAATGTTGTCAGTTCTGTTCGGCTTCTTTTTATCTTTTTGTTCCAGCTGTTTAGGAAGAAACGCATGAAACAACATGTCTGGAACCATTCAAATACTCCCAGGCGTAGACCCATTTTGGACTGTTTTCCTTACTAACAATAATCCAAAGTGAGGTCGTTGTGACATCGTTTTGTTTTGCCCAAACATGGGTTTGTCACAAAATCACGCACCCAAGAAGTAAACATCCATGATGTCATCCTCACATTTCTGTCAAAATGGTCATGAACCCCAATACATTGGGATGCCTAGTGGTTCGTTGAGAACGGAATTCCCCTAATGGATTGTGATATTGGGATGCCTTAGCAAAAAAAAAGAAAAACCATGGCACCATGGTGTCCATTCTTTGCTAGGACGATATCCTCCATGTTTGGTCACCACCATCCGGATCCTAGTGATGCCTTTCGTCTTGGGTGCATCCGGAAGCCATCCCTCAGCACGTCGAGACTGGAAGGCGAATTTCTGGGAGACCCTGCGTTGTGAAGGAAGTGGATGCATACTTCTCGAAAAGAATATATAGATATGCATTGAATGAACCATAGATATGGAAACAGAAATACATGTAGTGATAGGTAGATGGACAGGTAGTTAGACAGGTATAGACAGAAGGGCTATTTATATTATATAGTTATGATTCCGTATATTACCTATCTATTGTTCTCACTCTTGTTATTATATACGGTTGGTCTCTGAAAATCGCATGTATTTATTTATGGTTGACATTCCTTTTTGTTGGCTATCAAAACCCGCTAAAACAATGCGCCTTATGCGCATCTGTAAGTGCAATCACGAACAGTATCTACGAATGTAGACCTACAATGAAAATAATTCACTGTAAGGGATTTGCATGGATTTGCCATCCCCCCACCTACTGTTTAGAGGAACGCAGTCTTCCACCCCCCGACTCATGGCAGGCTCGAGCTGTCAATTTGGATGGAAAATCATCATTTCAGTACTCATACTTCAGTTGGATTGTTTTCCCAGCTATAAACCCAGTTGACATAGCATGTCGGTGGGATTTTCTATATCAGTTTGGGATTGCAAAAACCTACAGTACCATTTGTTCAACCTTATATATATAATCTATTAAACCCATAAGCTAGAAGCACAAACCTTAAAATTTGGCTCCCTGAACCTGTCCAAGCCTATCAGATCCCAAGAAAACCAGTCAATTTCTTGGGGATTTTGGGTTCTGCACCTCGTGTGCCAATCCTTTTCGCACCTCCACCTACCCGGCGCGGAGCCCGGGTCGATGCAGCTCTTTGCCCGGGGAAATGTGGAGAACCGTTTTGAATCAACGGATTGTTTGGTGATAAACCCGCATGAATAACACCCTTACATACATTTACATGTAAGTTATATCATGTTACATAGCTGTTCAAAGTTGTGTATGTCTTTTCCGATGATGAGTTTATTTCAAAATTAAAGGAATCTGTAATTTTGTGTTGATTCAGTGTCTATACCTGAAAAGGATCATTATGAGATATGAAAATGAGTTGGGATGGGGTTGATAGAGCTTTGGTGAATCATTCGAAAGGAAACCAGGAACAAAGTGGACTCTACGTTGGGCTGATGTCAATGGCGAACTTCGAAGTTGAACTAGAGTGGCAATTTGGCGTATTGCAGTTTGCAATAGCGAACTTCCATTGGTCGAACCGGTACAAACAGTCTATTTATTGATACTTTCCACGGGAATATTTGCCTATGAATGCAGTGGAAGGAATCATATATGATCCCCTTCCAATCCCCATTTACCCATGGTCGTGATAATCTACATTCAGATCAAGAGTTGTTTTTTTAATATCCCCACCATGGCTTGACAGAATTGATCATAGCAAGTCGCCATTTCATGATCATGTTGCTGGTCAAAAGTATTAAAATACATTCAATCCACCATGTTTTGTTGATGGAATCCCCAGTCTTGTGACGAAAAAAATCGCGAGACATCTTTGGTGAATTCCCCCCTTTGGGGGATCTCTCTTGAACTTCACCATTTTTGGAAAATGAATGCATAAATCAAACTTGCAATATGCTGGAGGAGGGGAATCCTCCGTTTTTGGAAGACCATATCATGGTGTCCGCTATATCCCTAATATATCCCATTGAACAGATTGTTTGATAGTCTCATTTCTGGTTGAGGACATCCCTACCAACCAAAATGCAACAACGCATGAGGCAGTACAGTAACCCCATTGATCCCCATTGTCTGTATTGAATTCCTACTCTGGCTATATAGTGAAATCCTAGAGCGGGAAATCATTAAAAAACGGATTAACATGTCCGGTTGGAGGTGGTCTGACTCGTCCGGGCCAGGGGGAAGCTGACGCCATCCTCATGTGGATGTTGCCACTTGTTCGCTACCAGTCGTTCAACCCCTATCATCGATCTCCCGAGCCATTTTGGGACAGCAGAATAAAGAATACCCAAAGGATCCTTTGACTAGGGACTACCAGGATCAGGCCTTGCACTGTAGCACACACAATTTTGAATATGCAAACAACAACAGAGCAAAGAGGGTTTGAAGAAAAACAACTAGATTATTCAAAAACATCATGTGCAGTTGGAATGCACCAAACCAAGTACAAATGAATATGTAAGGACTATCACTTTACAGACAAAATCTTAACCAAAGTAATTACATGGTCCCCAACACAACTGTTTCTTGCAAGGATAATGAAATCCCATACGAACGGTATATGAGATTATCATCTATCTGGTTCTTGGAACAATGGTGAAACACAATAGAACAGATGTGGTTCCCAACCCATATGTTGATTCTTGAAAACACGATGAAGTGCGATAGGAATTACATATGGTACACAAATCATACTCCGAATCTGCCAAATTATTGTTTGTTGACCATCTGGTAACTAATCTCCCTCATCCTCTGCAAATCATCAAGCTAAGTGAAGCATGCTCCATAGCAAACTGTTTCAATTACCAGCGAGTAAATCCCGTTGAAACCCATTTCTGGTGTAGCTAATTCCCCTCCAAAAAAGCAAACATACAGTATGTGTTTCTTCGTTAAACCCGGTTAAACCATGTTATATAAACCATGTTGAACTGTTGAACACTATATTTCACCAACTTTTTCTTTCTTTCACCACCCCATTGACTCACGCCTGCACGTCCGTGAAGCCTCCCACGTCCCGGAGTCGAGCAGCATCGGAGAGACTGGGCCCGCAGCGCCAAGGGACAGGATGTATTGCGACCCTCACAAAAATACGAAGAGCCTCTAGGTAACTGGCAAAATGTGGTAATACACCGTTGGGAACTCTATCAATTTTCATGGGTACTTGGAGGGTCTAAGTAACGTAGACACTGGAGTTTCTCTAGAAGAAGTGGCTTATAACCTCAGTCAATAACGACTTTACAATTTCCATGGCCTATCTAAATAGAAACGCGAGAAAGTTGGAAATTACTGGACATTCTTATTGGGAAATGTAGAGGTACAGTACATCTTTCGAAACATGCTGGACTGTGCCATTAACAAAAGTCCCCCCCAAAAAAGGTTTGCGAGGATGGTCAAGATTATATTTACTTCATAGTTCCAATGTTTCCAACTGTCCTATCTATTTATATCATCGTGGGTTTCCAACATACACAAAAAGTTGGACAACCGCAAATCATTGTGTAAACATAATTCAAACCATCCTGGAGAAAAAATGGTCCTATCATTTGGGAGACTATAGAACACAGAAACGCAAAAAAACTTCCACATTTCAAGTGAGATCAGCTTGCAATCTGTGGATCTATTTGTGGAAGGAATTACTGTCTAACGAAGGCCCACCAAAGCGACGAAAGCGGCAGCTGATTTTGCTTTTCAATTCCGTGGCATCTTTTCTGCCACCAGTAATCTTTGCTGTCAAAGCATGCAATGTCACAAGGATCTCAGTTGACACTGCAATGTTAAAGGCAGAACGACAGCTGCAATTTAGTTTCCTTGCTTTCATAAACCATTCATCTCACACTGTATTCATCCCTATTCAGGTATCTTGCAGAAATACGATAAGTCTACCGCATTAGTACGCACTTTGCACTGCGTACTACGGCTTCAAAGAGGTTGAGTTTACGAATTCTCAATCTTGCAATGGATTCGAATTCAGATGTTGATTGACATTGTCAAGGACACGTTGGAGTGATGTATCTAATGCAATGTTGGAATCCCGCATGATCCGAGGGGCACCCGGATACATCCCAAACCAATCCGAACGCTGGTTGGTGAAGGGTACCCTCTGGTAAACTAACATAGCGAACTGGAAAATCACAATCTTTAATGGGAAAATCCACTATAAATGGCCATTTTCAATAGCTATGTTAGTTCACCAGAGGGTACCTGTCTAATCACACCCAATTAAGCCTTCTAAACTCTTCCAAACACCCGATAGTAGCAGCCACATGCTCGTGAAAATGCAGAAAAAAGGCAATGGCAGCCATCTTAAATTGGATCTGCACTTTGTCCTTCATCAACATACCCTCTGGTAAAGTAACATAACTATGGGAAATCACCGTTTTTAATGGGAAAATCAACAGTAAATGGCCACGTTCAATAGCTATGTTCGTTTACCAGAGTGTAGTGTCTTGTTTTCGATACAAGTATATACAAGTCACATATGGACAGCACCTGATCCTTTCGGCGGCGGGGATCACTTTGGACCCCCTCAGGAGCATCGCCTGGCCAACTTCCAGCGCCATTGAAGGGTCATTTCGGTCACTCTCTTGTTCTGATTTTATATGATGTGCTATGGTTCATGATGATCTTAAGAATCTGAGAGGTCATAAGAAATGATCTGAGAGGTCATCATTTAGTCATAACTGCTTCATACGAGTACACTTAAATCATGAACTGCTATCATGATACGATGATGATCCATATCCCACATTATCCCACTGAATCGAACTTCTTCCAGTGGAATGACATTGAAAAATGGATCCCTGAGGTGGCAAATCGCAGTGAAATCATCCAAGTTCCAGTGGCAACAAAGAAATGCCAGGAAAAAACTCAGCTCGCTGAAATCTACTAGTTACACATAGTGACATGCAATTTTACAGTTGAAAGCCCCGCTTTTGTAAGTTGAATTCCTGTAGATATACGTTTGAATGGATTGGTATATATATGTAGATTAACATCGACTATATATATATATATTTAAGTATACTTATTTACGTCGTATATGCGTCCTATATAAGCCTATATATATAATTTGAAATTTGAAACTTGTATGAATAAAGAGGTTACATCACTGAGTCCTCCAACTTGTTGCAATCATATAGCTACAAAAGGTTGGATCAACCCTGAAAGAAATGGACACATGCGACATTTACATCTGATACATCTGCAATTGTTTGAAGATACCCCCAAGTGGATCCCCCAAATCCCGTGGCTTTTAGCCCACCCTCTGGCATTTTTTTACATAGTGAAAATGACCATGTAAATCATCATGTATGGATGATTTACCTATGTGATTTTCGATATTTTTCCATAGTCTTTTGCATGTTTACCCGAAGCTGCTCCCCAAAATCACCAGGTCTTCGGGGTCCATGTCAGCTTCCCCCCAAGGCCTCAGTCATCAGGCTCCGATGCGACTGGTCCTGACGCTTCAACACGAGATGGAGCGAAGTATGGGAGCTGCTAGTGATTGCCACGAACAACACCTCAGAATATGGGAAATTACCCTCTGGTTATGGCTAACAGTTCGCCATGGAAGCCATGGCCCATAGAAATAGATGATAAAAAAATCATGATTTACTTATATTTACTTCAATTTACTTCATATGTTTAAACTTTGGAGGTTTGAATAATCAAACGCAAAAGGCGCTGAAACACATCGAAGCGTGGTGGAATCCAACCACCATCAAAGAAATGCGATTTGGCGGCCGGAAGCATGGTGGATATCATGAAATGTATGGATTTCATTGTTTTATATGATGGTTTATAATGGAAAACCCTACTAAAATGGATGATTTAGAGGTACCCCCATTTCAGGAAACCTCCATATGTAGCTTTCACTAAAGCAGCGCTAGCTTTTCAAGCGGGCGATTCTTTTTCAATGTCGCTTTGATAGAACTTGCGCGCTCGCTTTGACGTCTTGTTTGGACAAAGCGACGCTCAACTGGAAAGGTCGGAGGAAATGATAGATTTACAGTAGGTCAAAGTTTATGCAGAGTGCGGCCTCCGGCAATCAAAAGCGCGGATTCTTTGACCAACAAACATGTGGAGATTACAAAGGTCTTGCCGGCAGCAAATGAAACTGGATGCAAGTAACCAAACCAATGTCAAGGGATTCAACATTTGAAGCGTTAAGTTTGATGCGGAGAATTAGTGGCGAAACCATGACCCATCAATCCATCAACCTACAATACAATTCACCCCAAGTTTACCCAAGTAATTAGTGGCACTGGGTTGCAGTTGGATTTGCCTGAAATACTCAAACAATGGGTTTGCAATGGGCAGGGTGATGATGAATTTGAGTCTGAATCTCCCGCTTCTGACTTTGAAGTCAAACGCCATGCAGCCGCGCATTCTTTGAACCGGCACTGTAAGTTTAAAACACCATAGCCACAGTGGGTGATCTTGCCGCCCAAAGGAAGCACCATGACATACCATGTCTCTCATAAATTAAGTGATTTTATAAACTGCAAAAACCGGGAGCACCCATTCTTACGTCCTAGCCTTACCCTTCCAGTTGCGGAATGAGTAGAACATTGATCCACTGACATGGGAGTGTATCCCCTTTGTAATTGCTGGGAAGCAAGCACATATAATACAAAGTACAAGTAGTTGGATTAAAGTGATTAAAGCACCAAAAACCAAAACAAATTAGCTGTGGTCCCCCACCTTGAATCTGATTTTATGCGTCCTCTTGTGATTTTTAGCCTGTGGTTTTTCAACCCATCCCAGCCCACTCCCAGGGACGCCCCACACCCACTGGTCGGCATCGGCATCCGAAGATTCATCCGCTTCTCCCGAAGGACTAAACTCCCAAGATGCCAGTTTTAGACCTGCAAATATGCTGATGGCCAGGTGTCACTTGAGCAGCCTCTTTAGCTTATCCGATTTATATAGATTTATCCGTCAATGGATTTGGTGAAGTGAAAACCGAATTCGGAAACCATGCCTTTTTAGTGTCTCTCTCTCTCTCTCTAATGTAGGGGTCGCCTCCAAATCTTCCTTAGAACCCGTTCTAGGAATCAAAGGTCACCGTATTGAATATGTTTTTTGGATTTTTCTTGGGTGAATCCGTTGTGGGTAAAACACAATAATACAATATATACACATATATAACTTACATAACATGTAAACTTACAATCAAAACCACCATATTCAAAAAATAGATGTTACTTGCCAATATGGCCAACCCGCTTGATGTGCTGATTTCACCTTCAAAGGCATCAACCTGCCAACTCAGCATCTACCGGTCATCGACTAGAACCGCGCTGCCATGGAAGGAAATTCACCCATCCGAAGCGGTAAATTGGTGCGTCTGAAAATGGTGTGATTTACGCGCAAAATATAGCCATTCCGCAAAAACTGATGATAAACCATTGGAATTGAGGGAACACATTTTCAGACCAGCTCTAAAGTTCCTTCAGCGCAAAATTGCTCAACCCAAGCAAGCATCAAGGAACCTCTCTCAATGCACCCGGGACGAGCCACCATGAGCCCACGAAGACACCCATCAAGCGACTCGTAGGCCACATCTTTATGCCATAACAAAAAATACCCTCTGGTCTGGATCCCTCTGGTAGTCAAACCTGGCAATGGAAAATCCTCTATAAATGGAGGTGTTAATTGCAAAATTATCTATAATGGTGCATTTTCCATTGCCACGTTTGATTCCCAGAGGGTACCATCAAATAATAAGGGCCCAACAAATTGAGTGCAGAGCAATTGCTAAATCATGGTTTCTAGGATGATACTTCACATCAAAAACCACAAGATTACCCCAGTGGAAAAACAGGTGTGAAATCCTTTGAAACATATTCAGAGATCCTCTTTGTTGGTGTGCTCAGTCGAGGTATTAGCACGAGAAAGATTCCAGCAGTGGCACAGTTCAAATGCACCGCGGAACAAACTATTAGGGTGCCCAGAAATAGCGCGCGCCCACGCGCCGCCCAAAAATACAACGTTTCATGTATCATAACGTTTTCCTGCTATCCGATATCCGATGGGTTTACCATCAAGTTCCCTCATTTTTCATAGTTGATCGAAAGTTGCCGTTGAACAAAACAAGAAATCATTGCCAACTTAGAATGGCCACAATCAATTTGGCGGGGCTTTCTACCCAATTTCTTGGACATCCCGGCAACATCTCCAGTGCCCAGAACTTGGAAGCCTGGTATAATGTGCCCAAGGCGTTCCAAAGCTAGGCTCTGGATGGCTCTGGAAGAATTAAGAAAATGATGTGCCGTCTCAGATCCACTCCCAAAGCCAACAGAACACACGCTGATGAGTTCTGATGAATTATTGCTACGTTGGATACAACATGATACGACTCACTTGATCCCATGCCTGTCGTGAAATTTGCGATTGGGACTAGCACCAGGAGTCAACGGTGGCTTTAAATAGCAGTGCAGCGGTCAAATCACACATTAAGATTGAACGATTGAACTGCACAATCCGCAAATCCACATCTTATAAAGCTACAGATCGTTTGAGTGACCAATTTACTGCACGGTCATAATGAGAACAAAGAATATGTAGTTTGAAGTAACGAAGTTGGCATGAAAGGTAAGTACCAGGCTACCAATACGCTAAGTTCGTAATCCCTTCCCTCCTTAACTCAAAATCCATACAGTACATCCCAAGATTGCAATCCTTTCCCCCTATGTTTAAACAAACCCCTCAGAACCCCTGGTTTAGTGGTTGCCATTGTAGCCACTCTCTAGTGGCAAGAAGGTCGCCTAAGGAATGCTTTGAAAAAGGAGCAGGGGCCAAGTGGGAATGATGACACGATGCATATACACCCATAGCCAACTGTCGGCCAATCATATCTGTGTGAGGGCTTGAATGCAGCACATCTTTCCCGCGCGCACATGTATATTATGACAACCTACATAGGATTTATATGTGGAAGCAATGTGTAGTATTTAGAACAGGCGGATAGCTACATGTATGTGAATGCGATGATGAAGTCTAAAGCATGCATAGAACCAGTTGTTCATCAAATGCACTAACAGCATTCAAAACAACAGAGTGTCAAACATCGTGTCCTGCTGCCCTGATTTCGTCGCCCGCCTTGCACTGTGATGAAGTACAGTACAAATGCTCTACAGCACATGTTATTGGCAATTGGGAGATCTTACACGGTTTTTCTACCGGAAGATTGCTACAACACTCCCTGGAGTTCCCCAGAAACAGCAATCCTGAAAGGAACAACCAGGGAGTTCACCCACATCTTCACTGAAAGACATCTTCCGCACACATTCGGAGTGTCTCTTAAGACATTCCAAACCTTGTGCCGCGGCTCAGAGGTCCCGCGTCCTGGTCAACCTGGGAATGCTGGGGATCTCACAGCCAGAAGCGTCGGGAACACCAGCCCCAAACTAATTACACGACGAAGGAAAAACTGTAATGTAAATTAAAGTAAACATTGGTATAGATCACATAAACAAACACCACGCCTGCACCTGCACCAACAACCAAGGGACAAAAAACAACCAAAAAGAGGACACACTTTATGGATTATTCAAGAAAACCTCTGAGTCGGATTCGTTGAACCAGTGTGTCAGTCTAGTAGGAGGAAACACTTGGGAAACCTTCAAGTCAGCAACTCTGAAATGAAGAAAAAAATCAAATGTGGTGGTGTCGGTGTCCTGTGTTACCTGCATGTTTTCATTCAATGAAACACAGCCAATGCCATAAACCATCTGGAGATTCTTCCTATTGATTTGGCTTTCAATATTGATGTTCAAAAGATCCTTGATGGGGTGGTCACGACTATTTTTTATGCCCCATAACTCCATAACATTTACAATCCGTTCCGTATTGAATAACCAAAACGAATAAGATTTGGTTGACAAACAAAATTGAATTTCGATAACCAAAGCACTTCACAAATTCGCTCATCGAGGTGGTCTTGGTGGGGCTCTGCAAAAAGTCGATCACCTCACGCGGCTAAACAAACACGTCCTTCGCTGTGTCCTGCTGAAAGAAGAGCTATGATGACTCTGTATATGTATATTATATGTTTACATATATATATATATATTTATTTATTTATGTATATGTGTGTGTATGCGCAATACAAATCATACATATACATACGTATATTTATATACGTATAATATACTTATTGATTTATAGATCTATACATTTATTCACTCGTATTAAAACTCATTAAACTACCCGAGGAAAAAAAAAAAGTAGTTTACTGTAACACTATTGTAGCTTGATTTTACATCTTGTTCCATTCTGTTTAGGGGCTGCTATCTATAGTGAAACAAAATGAAAATATAGGTATGTGAATACCTTCAAGCACACAAACTTCAAACCCTCAAACAATCACGATCCAGGAGCAAGGTGAACCCTTCAAGAGACCTAAATCTGCATGACGGAAAACTACGCAGTGGCAATTTGGAACCCGATTCTGCTAAACTTGATCACTTATTAATGTCCTTTTGCAATATTGCATGCCTTCCAATAATAAGTTACGCTGGCAATGGACACTTACCATTTGTAGATAAATATTGGCTATATTTTTTTCCCATCAGGCAGTTTCAATTGCCATGTTAACTTGCCAGAGGCGAAACTCATGTGAACTGGCCACCTTCTCCGACTGTGTGGTTTGCGCGATTTGGAATCCAGCCTCCCTGTCATTGGGAGGCTAACACTTCTGCCGGCTATCCACAAGATTCCTGGACAATTTGTTGGAAAACCAACGCTTAACCATTCCCTGAACCCAACAGGTTAAGTTTGGCTAGTTGCTAGCCTATAATCTTTTTCATTGACAAAATACAACCAACCAAAGAAAGTTTGGACCAGAACGCTCAACGGAACTCCAAAGCCCAACAATTTCGCACCTCAAACCTCCCAGTGGCCAACTTGCACGTAGTGCCAGTGAGACTGTTCGCAAAGTCCATCGCGGTAAAGCCATGACCACTTGTTTGCTCCAAATCCTCAGGGTTTTTGCATGGTTTTGCTGCGGAACGAACTAGAGTGGTTTGGAAAATGATGGATAAACCATGGGATCTCTGGGATTTCATTCCGACAATTGAAAGTTTACCACGAAGAATTGATTGGTCATGGTTGGCCTAACCAACTTTGGGAGGTCAAGTTCGCAAGTGGATCATCAGAAACTTCAGACGAACTGACCGTTTGCAACGGGAAAAACGCATCGCCCAGACCCTCGCCTAGACCCTCTTAATCAGTTCCTTCCTCTTCAAAAACGCATGGCTTTGGCGGCTGCAACCTGTCATTATGCGATTTGGTTTGTCCAGAAATGTGGCACCCAAAAAACCAATGCAGTAGAAAATCCTTTTGAATTCAGTCATGTCTGGGGTACATCCTAGTAGTGTTGTTGTTGTTGATGATGATGATGATGATGATGATTATTATATAATCATTCCCCTTTGCCCGCAACGAGAAATACACGATTGCTGATGGTTAAATCCGATACTGTTGCGAGTATATAGTATACATCCCATTCTACAAAGATTTCCCTCACTTTGCTTGCGTGTAAGTCCCCTAATCTTATGATACACGAGTAAATTTTGTCGTGCCAAATATGCCAAGCATCAGCCCCCGCAGCCACCAAATAACGAAGCATCACCACATCCCCAAGATGGGCGGCAACATGAACAGGGAAGACCTGAGGATCATCCCACGGATTGCAACTGACAAACTAACAACATAGCTAAAGTACATTATAACCCCAGGAATTCTGGAACTTGGTATAATATCGGGAATCGGGGCTATTGACTTTGCTAGTATATTTGATAAATGGAATTCGTTATGGTAAAGTTGTTGATGCGCCCCCAGACCCCCTGTATCAATGTTGCTGACCGTCCTGGCCCGAGGGCCGAATTGGTGCATAGCAACTCACCAGCCTGACATGGTCATTTTGGGATCAATTCATTTTCTCTCCACATATATGGCAAGTCGCAATAACTCGGGAACACTTCGCACGCAAATGTGCTACAATAATTGCAAAGGCAATTAACAAATAATTGGTTCACTGGAACATTTCTGTGTGGAAGAGTTGCGGTTGAAACCATGTTTTTCCAAATCACACATAAAGGTCTCCACTCTAGTTTGTCCCCTCAAACTGTGCCAATCTGCTGATCAACTTGACCCACATTTCAGGTGCCCTCCGGCAAGCTGGCAATGGACATTATTTTATGATCAGGTAGAATCTACAAACTGGATCAAACTGGTGGGTTTCTGTCTGTACCCAATTGATTTACTTATGCGACAATGGGGAACTAACATCCCCTCTGTGAAGCTAAAGGTTTAAAAAAAAAAACATGTTGTATAAATTTTAAATCCTTACCTATACTTGTCTGCTCATTGGTTCCCTACCAAAAGTTGCAACAACTTTCAGTGGGATCCATGTTGTTTACCCATGTCAGACCGCCAAGAATCACCATTCCGAGTAGATAACAAAACGCCCTCCAAATGAAAAACTGTACCTGCGGAAGACTTCCTAATCACTGATGATGGCCTGGAGATTCATGTCAAGATCAAAGGTATGTAAGGTCCGCATATGTTTTCAGCCTATGAGCAAATGACCTTCTGTCACAGTCTCTCCCGCTACCCACATGATGGCACCTGTTACACTAGGTGAAATGCGGTGAAATGCGAAGCAAGTGCTTTTTTGTATGTTTTCTTCTGGACAGAAGTCAAACTACAATAATGGATGTCGTCCTGTTTGACAAGAAAACACAACTTTTGGGAACCTATGTGGTGCAGGACATTCAAGATTGAATAATTACTTATCAGCAACCTTTGGCATTGAATGATGATACCCTCATGAAAAATCATGTAACACACTAAAGTTTCAACCAACAACCGACGGAATCGAACCAATCTGGTCCAATAAGAAGAATGATGTAGAACACCCCTCGGAAGCGCAATAGCACAGTCAGTCACAGTGACCAGCACAATCAACGCTCTAACAAACTTTCCTCCAAGTTTCCTCCAAGTTTGTCTGAGACATGCGGGCTGCCATGCAGTTAATTATTTGACCAACGGAAACTAAGATTCTCAGCACCACAGAAGGGCCAACATGTCTGGAACATATACGAACGATAATCCCAAAAACATGGTCACTGCGCCCTGAGTAGTGCTGGAGTGTTTGCTTATGTCACCACTGGCTTCAACAAGCCATTTTCATGAAATTGTGAACCGTTTCAAGGTTTCATGCGTTTCAAACTTTTGAACTATGATGTTGAAAGAGCTCAAAACCCTGCAAAGGCGCCTCATTTTGAGGGTCTCAGCTCGCAGTTACAGAGCGTTTTGATGGCATCGTTTTTCAAGCACAAATTTTGTTGTGTTTTTACTCTCTTTGCATATCTTATCTCTGCTATTTGCAGAGCTGTCCAGGTTTTTCAAACAAATTGTCATTGGCTGATCTTCTCCACAGACCACGCCATGTGGATGTGCATGAAGTTGGTGTGCAAGCGCAAGAGAAGATGTTTGTAACGAAGCAGAAGTTGGTGTGCAAGTGCATCAGAACATCTTTGTAACGTAGCATGAAGTTGGTTTGCAAGTGCAAGAGAAGATCTTGTAACGTAGCATGAAGTTGGTTTGCAAGTGCAAGAGAAGATCTTGCAACGTAGCATGAAGTTAGTGTGCAAGTGGATAACAGGACGAGCCCCCCCCACCCCATCCCACGTGCAAAACAAGATCGTATGACGATGAACTGAATTCTAAAGAAAACAACAAGCGCCCGCACTCCTGGAGGGGTGAGGGCACCAAAAAGGTCCAAAAAGGTCCAAAAAGGTCCAAACATGCCAACATGTTTGGATTAAAAGAAAACATGCATGAAGCATATGAGGGGTGCGGTCTGGGTGAAAATCCATTGCGTTCTGATTGAAATGTTCAAGGGCTGATCAACTTTACCATTGAAACGTAAAACCCTTTGTGGTTTGTATCTGCCAAATTGTTGGTGACATCGGCAACCTTATGAGACTATAATTTAACTCCCTTGTCGCTTCCCTGCTGTAAACAACAAGTGGTGATGACATGCATCCCATTTTGGGCCCAATTTCTAACTCAGGCCCATATCCCCAAGACTTCATGCCCAGAATGCAAACAAACTAATCAGCCCTTAAAAACGTTGTTGTTGGTGGCTGTGATTCGCAAAGATTTTTTGGGAGTGGTTGAATCCCCAAGTAATCATGACAAAACTCCAGATGATCCCACATGTTTGAATAATTTCCTGTACAACCCATGGAGAATAAACATACTTGGAACCATTGCCAAGGAAAAAACAACAATGCTTCGCCAGGCAGCTTCATCATGGGGATCGCCATTGCCGCCCCTAAGGATCCTCAGTGAGGTGGCAGCGCCCCAAGATTGCTGGATCGTGGGATCCGTGGATTTTTTCGAAAGGGATCCGCAGGAGAAATGAGCGTAAATTCGAAATCGGGATTCAAAACCAAAACACCCATTAATATGTATATATATATATATACACCAGCATATATACCAGCATAGCAAAACATGCGGGATTATCCAAACATGAATACATTTGATATAGAGACAATGTATCGAGGAAATGCTGATAGTTAAAACCCGATGACTTTGAGACAAGAAGCAGGGCACCCCGATTATATTGTACGTTGGTTGACAACCCCCCCTCAAAAACAAGAGGAGCCAACGAACCCGAATGCAGATCACGTAGAAAGACACGTAAACGATGACCACAAAGAAAAACTATCTCATAAATCAAAAACATATATGCCACCCAAAGGTTAATGTAACTCACTGCACGCGCTGGCGATATTGCTTTCCCAGCTAGGCATAGAATGCNAAAACATATATGCCACCCAAAGGTTAATGTAACTCACTGCACGCGCTGGCGATATTGCTTTCCCAGCTAGGCATAGAATGCAGATAAATACGACATCGGTCACAATCAATCTCTTTTTGACCGCTGAAGCATTGCGACGTGCCATCATCGTACTACAAAGCTTGCACAAAGCACGTCCC
>BGPT01001440.1:191719-219156 GCA_003297045.1 Symbiodinium sp. clade C Y103 | reverse complement strand
GATGCAAAAGTATTGCGCCTGCCACACAAATCGACTTTGGACACTTTTTACAGACACGTGAGAATGTCACAAAGTGCCACACCTGCCACACGAAACGATCCTTCGACACGTTTGAAACGTCTCCAAAATGATCACCTTTGTGGCTTCCCACATAGACACGGCGTTCCGGAGGCCAAAACGAACGCGAGGCTACGACATCATGGAAAACGTTGGCATGTCACAAAGTGCCACGCCTGCCACACGAAACGATACTTCGACACGTTTGAAACGTCTCCACAATGACCACCTTTGTGGCTTCCCCCATAGACACGGCCTTCTGCCCGCCAAAACGGACGCAGACGGACGGCAAAGCCACATGAAACGAACACAGTCCAACCCCCAGACCCCCAAGGTAAAACGAGAACCCTTTGCTACGCANGGACGCAGACGGACGGCAAAGCCACATGAAACGAACACAGTCCAACCCCCAGACCCCCAAGGTAAAACGAGAACCCTTTGCTACGCATTCGGGAAAAACCGTCCAAAGTTAAAGCAAGATCATTCGCAACACAGAAAAATGCCAATACTTTTGGAGCGAGCAGAATCTACATCTGCTCATAATTGTCAACATTGAAACTTCCAGGTGCTGTAGGTTGCCAACATACAGCCCCCTGATGCCTTAACTTGGCCCTAGGCCTACTCCTTATAGCCAAAAGGGCTGCAAACACTTGCTGTAGGTTGCCAACATACAGCCCAACATACAGCCCCCTGATGCTTTAACTTGGCCCTAAGCCTACTTCTTATAGCCAACAGGGCTGCAAACACTTGCTGTAGGTTGCCAACATACAGCCCGCTGATGCCTTAACTTGGCCCTANCTAAGCCTACTTCTTATAGCCAACAGGGCTGCAAACACTTGCTGTAGGTTGCCAACATACAGCCCGCTGATGCCTTAACTTGGCCCTAGGCCTACTCCTGATAGCCAACAGGGCTGCAAACACTTGCTGTAGGTTGCCAACATACAGCCCCCTGATGCCTTAACTTGGCCCTGGCCCTACTCCTCNGCTGTAGGTTGCCAACATACAGCCCCCTGATGCCTTAACTTGGCCCTGGCCCTACTCCTCGTAGCCAACAGGGCTGCAAACACTTGCTCTAGGTTGCCAGCATACACCCCCCTGACACCTTAACTTGGCCCTAGCCCTACTCCTTATTGCTGACAGGGCTGCAAACACTTTCTGTAGGTTGCCGACATACAGCCCCCTGATGCCTTAACTTGGCCCTGGGCCTACTCCGAAAAGCCAACAGGGCTGCAAACACTTTCTGTAGGTTGCCAACATACAGCCTTTGATGCTTTAACTTGGCCCTAGGCCTACTCCCTGTAGCCAACAGGGCTGCAGACACTTTCTGCAGGTTGCCAACATACAGCCCTCTGATGCCTTAACTTGGCCCTATGCCTACTTCTTTTGGCCAACAGGGCTGCAAACACTTGCTGTAGGTTGCCAACATACAGCCCCCTGACGCCTTAACTTGGCCCTAAGCCTACTCCTTATTGCTGACAGGGCTGCAAACACTTGCTGTAGGTTGCCAACATACAGCCCCCTGATGCTTTAACTTGGCCCTAGGCCTACTCCTTATAGCCAACGGGGCTGCAAACACTTGCTACATACAGCCCCATGATCCCTTAACTTGACCCTAAGCCCACTCCTTATAGCCAACAGGGCTGCAAACACTTGNGCCCCATGATCCCTTAACTTGACCCTAAGCCCACTCCTTATAGCCAACAGGGCTGCAAACACTTGCTGTAGGTTGCCGACATACAGCCCAACATACAGCTTTCTGATGTCTTAACTTGGCCCTAAGCCTACTTCTTATAGCCAACAGGGCTGCAAACACTTGCTGGAGGTTGCCAGCATACAGCCCGCTGATGCCTTAACTTGGCTGTAGGCCTACTCCTGATAGCCAACAGGGCTGCAAACACTTGCTGTAGGTTGCCAACATACAGCCCCCTGATGCCTTAACTTGGCCCTGGCCCTACTCCTCNGCTGTAGGTTGCCAACATACAGCCCCCTGATGCCTTAACTTGGCCCTGGCCCTACTCCTCGTAGCCAACAGGGCTGCAAACACTTGCTCTAGGTTGCCAACATACACCCCCCTGACACCTTAACTTGGCCCTAGCCCTTCTCCTTATTGCTGACAGGGCTGCAAACACTTTCTGTAGGTTGCCAACATACAGCCCAACATACAGCCCCCTGATGCCTTAACTTGGCCCTAAGCCTACTTCTTATAGCCAACAGGGCTGCAAACACTTGCTGTAGGTTGCCAACATACAGCCCGCTGATGCCTTAACTTGGCCCTANCTAAGCCTACTTCTTATAGCCAACAGGGCTGCAAACACTTGCTGTAGGTTGCCAACATACAGCCCGCTGATGCCTTAACTTGGCCCTAGGCCTACTCCTTATAGCCAACAGGGCTGCAAACACTATCTGTAGGTTGCCAACATACAGCCCTCTGATGCCTTAACTTGGCCCTAGGCCTGCTCCTTATAGCCAACAGGGCTGCAAACACTTGCTGTAGGTTGCCAACATACAGCCCCTGACGCCTTAACTTGGCCCTAAGCCTACTCCTTATAGCCAACAGGGCTGCAAACACTTGCTGTAGGTTGCCAACATACGGCCCCCTGATGCCTTAACTCGGCCCTAGGCCTACTCCTTGTAGCCAACGGGGCTGCAAACACTTGCTACATACAGCCCCATGATCCCTTAACTTGACCCTAAGCCCACTCCTTATAGCCAACAGGGCTGCAAACACTTGNGCCCCATGATCCCTTAACTTGACCCTAAGCCCACTCCTTATAGCCAACAGGGCTGCAAACACTTGCTGTAGGTTGCCGACATACAGCCCAACATACAGCCCCGGATGCCTTAACTTGGCCCTAAGCCTACTCCTTATTGCTGACAGGACTGCAAACACTTTCTGTAGGTTGCCGACATACAGCCCCCTGATGCCTTAACTTGGCCCTGGGCCTACTCCTTATAGCCAACGGGGCTGCAAACACTTGCTGTAGGTTGCCAACATACAGCCCACTGATGCCTTAACTTTGCCCTAAGCCTACTCCTTATTGCTGACAGGGCTGCAAACACTTTCTGTAGGTTGCCGACATACAGCCCCCTGATGCCTTAACTTGGCCCTAGGCCTACTCCTTATAGCCAACAGGGCTGCACGCACTTTCTGCAGGTTGCCAAGATACAGCCCGCTGATGCCTTAACTTGGCCCTAAGCCAACTCCTTATAGCCAACAGGGCTGCAAACACTTTCTACATACAGCCCCCTGATCCCTTAACTTGACCCTAAGCCCACTCCTTATAGCCAACAGGGCTGCAAACACTTGCTGTAGGTTGCCAACATACAGCCCCCGGATGCCTTAACTTGGCCCTAAGGCTACTCCTTTTAGCCAACAGGGCTGCAAACACTTGCTGTCGGTTGCCGACATACAGCCCGCTGATGCCTTAACTTGGCCCTAAGCCAGCTCTTTATAGCCAACAGGGCTGCAAACACTTTCTGCAGGTTGCCAACATACAGCCTGATGCCTTAACTCGGCCCTAGGCCTACTTCTTGTAGCCAACACGGTCGCAAACATTTTCTGCAGGTTGCCAACATACACCCCCGGATGCCTTAACTTGGCCCTAGGCTTACTCGTAAAAGCCAACAGGGCTGCAAACACTTGCTGTAGGTTGCCAACATACAGCCCCCGGATGCCTTAACTTGGCCCTAAGCCTACTCCTTATAGCCAACAGGGCTGCAAACACTTGCTACATACAGCCCCCTGATCCCTTAACTTGACCCTAAGCCCAATTCTTATAGCCAACAGGGCTGCAAACACTTGCTGTAGGTTGCCAACATACAGCCCACTGATGCCTTAACTTGGCCCTAAGCCTACTCCTTATTGCTGAAAGGGCTGCAAACACTTGTTGTAGGTTGCCAACATACAGCCCCCTGATGCCTTAACTTGGCCCTAGGCCTACTCCCTGCAGCCAACAGGGCTGCAAACACTTTCTGCAGGTTGCCAACATACAGCCCGCTGATGCCTTAACTTGGCCCTAGGCCTGCTCCTTATAGCCAACAGGGCTGCAAACACTTGCTGTAGGTTGCCAACATACAGCCCCCTGATGCCTCAACTTGGCCCTAGGCCTGCTCCTTATAGCCAACAGGGCTGCAAACACTTGCTGTAGGTTGCCAACATACAGCCCAACATACAACCCCCTGATGCCTTAACTTGGCCCTAAGCCTACTCCTTATTTCTGACAGGGCTGCAAACACTTTCTGTAGGTTACAAGGAGCAGGGTTTGGGCCAAGTCAAGGTATCAGGGGAAGGTCGAAAAAGAGAGTGCGGTTAAGCCTGGGGGGCTGTGAAAATCACCCAAAAAATGAAATAAGTGTGATGATTTTGGAAAGCCGTTTATTGCGAGATGTTGGTGAATGGTTCTGTTTTGGGAACATCTAATATTCCCACTCAATGAATCATACCTTTTAGGGACATCGCTAACCATACCTCCACTCGCCCTTGCTGGGGCTGTACCAGGACTCCTGAACAGCACAGATCCTCAGGGCTGGGGAGTTGAGGTGCTGCCACTAGATCCCCTTGGCTATGTTTCAAAATGTTGGGGGAAAAAAACTAAAAAACATACTAAAACCACATGAGTTCAGAACGTTCTCACAAAATGTCAAGGCTGAGATATGCCCTATCTTGAGGCAAACCCATGTGGTGTGACGATTTGTAGTGAATATTTTGTTTAGGAGGATGTTAGTTGGATCAATATAAAACATCCTATGGGTACCCAGCCAGCACTCAGACCCAGCGAGCTGCTCCACGGAAAATCAAGCATGCTTTTGAGGGGATGAATATAATCAGCCAAGTTGATACGTTGGAAATATGTCTGACATTATTCACATTGCTGGCTCAATGTGTTGCCACAGATAGACCAAACAGTTTATGCATGTTAAACCTGTTGGCATGATATTTGTAGAGGGAGTCGTAGTCAATGACCAGTGGTGCCAGCAAGAATCCCATCATGCCAGCATTCTTGACAGTTCACATGCTTGCGTTGGAAGATTTGCTGGTTTTCCACCTAGTGGGCTAGTGGGACAAGAATCCCAACTATCAACTGCACCAGAAACTTGTCCAATACGTGACAGTTGTCTACATCTCATCGCTGCGTTCAGAATGTCAATCTAAGTGGTAGCAAATCCAAACGGATGTGACCGCGATGATCCGTGATTGGTTGATATTTCTCGCAGGGGCTCCATCCCTGACTTGAAAGTCCCTGGCCTAGAGATGTTTTGCTCGGAATTGGATTTTAATCTTTGGATTCCAATTCGCTTCAGATTCAGTTCAGGATCATTATCCAGTCATCCCCACTGCACTCTGCCGCCGCGTGGCTCGAATTTTTGGAGTTGCCCATCATGAAGGAAAAAGGCCACCACGTGTAGCGTTCCTTTTTTGTGCAGGATCCACCAATTTTTGGTGCAAGGCTTCTGATATTTCACCGTTTGGGAGGGCTTTATAAGGCTTTATATCACTTGAAATCGGCCTGAAATAAAGCCATGAACCTGCCAACTATCTCCCATCAGTGCTGTTCTCCATGTCAGAAGTCTTCTCCATCAATTTTTTCCATTTAGAGAGAACCGAAGATTGCTCCCTTGAACGCAAGGCTAATGGTCGACAAAGTGGTCCTCTGAACCTGGAGGTGAGGGATGAATCATGGGTTATGATTCATGTGGTAAACCCAATGGTTTAAACATGTTTGAACCATCCAGAAAATCATCAGATGTGTTCAAAAGACCATTTTCAAATGGTAGTTATAAAGAATATGATTTATGGCAGCCAGGGTTTACCACATCAATCTATTCCGGTAGAACCCATGGGCAGATTGAGTGCCCAATGAGCACCCCACTAATCCCATGTAAGACCATGGAAACCTATGGCGATGTATCCAGCACAGGGTTGGAGAGCAAGGAACTGGCAGGCTTTGAATGTGTTGAACTGTCCATTTGGGGGATCATGATTCCCAGCTTGGCGATACTTCGATATTTTACAGGATTGAAACTACCAGCTGGGGCCCCTGATTCCTGGAGTGGGATAGCTGCAACATGCTGTAACGTATTTCACCTTATGGGATAGATCCCAACGTAAGATGTTGGTTGAATACCCAATTTTACAAACAGAAGTGGGAAAAGCTCGCCAAAGGATAGGGGGGCTGCATACTTCCCACGGCCACAGAAGGGTGCCCCCAAATTACAAGTTGGTGTACGTTCACCCATCCAACTGTAGCTATGATAGAAATATAATGATACATCATGCAATGATATATACATTCTGTCCATTACGAATCTCAGTTCATGCTATATGAATATAAATGGATGGTTCACTAGTCCTGTAAACCACCATTATCTTGTATTTTTATATACTATACTGATATATTAATTCAACCATTTAAACCAGTAGAAACCTATCGATTTCTGCCCCGAAACCTGCAGCAGCAGGACCATGAGACCGCCCACCACAACCGTGACACGAACCCCCAGCGAGGCGCCACTTGAAAAGTTGACCAACAGGAGGGTACAACCAAGAATTCTATGGAAATCTTTACGTAATACATTTATATACACATGTGTAGGTAGATATTGATGTGTGTACTGATACATAGATATATAAATATATACATATATTATACCTATGGAAGTTGATCTAAAGGTCCTTGTCATCTTTTCTCATCACATGAGACCCCAATTTTGTCTTCTGAGCTCGCGTTTTGTTTATTATCAGCACAGGTTCTGGGCATTTCGAATAGCGAAACATCAACCTCTGTAAAACCCCAAAACCATGGTATTTCAACCATTGTCAACCCAAACAACTCTGTATGTCGAACACCACAATCACTGTAAACCCCTGTCGCGTCTATCATGATCAGATGTGAACAAACCATTTTTTCGGCTATGCCAAACTGGTGCCTTCGGTTTCGGTGATTGACCAACACAGCCACCAGTGGTTCAGCGAAACCCGTGGATTAACATGGATTTCTCCATCTTTGGCCATATTTTCCAGATGGGAAACATTGTTGACACTTGGTCTTCTAAAGTCTCAAACCCATGAGACTATGTGAGTTTCCCTGTTTCCCATGGATTTTCCCATGGATTTTAACTGGAGAGGATGGTTCCTCCAATTCAGCTCGACCTCGACGCACCAAGAGTACCCTGGGCAACTCGGAGGAGCAGCAGGGTCCGGCAAGACTGCCAGCAGAAATGGGTTGAGAACTGGGAATATACTGTGGTATAAAACCAGCCATTTTATGGGATATTAGATGGATGACTCCACGTGATTACAACATGATACAACAAAAAATAGCCATGTTATACGGCTGAAAAGGCCATTCTTGTTGGTTGATATCCCCAGTACTCATGCTTAATAGATCATAGGGGAGATACGAAAATTAATGTATGCCCATATTCATCCCAGATTAATTCCTTCCCTCACCCTAAGATGAAAGACCCCCCAGAAACCATGTTGGATGTAAGGGATGAAACCAGATGTCGGAGACCATCGAATGGGGATGTTTGTTCTGGGGGATCGGATAAACTGTGGTATAAAGCCTTCTATTGTACAGGATATTAGATGGATATAATATAATGGACATATTGAAGGAATAAATGGTTGTTATAGCAGCTACAATGTGCTAAAGCCAATTCCATAGACCCCGAATTGTTGATGGTGAATCGGTTCGTCCCCAACCATTTCTTGTGATGTTGGGGATGGTTTATCATTGGGTTTACCAGACTGTCAATCTATAGCAAAATGATATACCTGCTAATATAACTTATATTTCCAGTGGTGAAGGGCTAGTTATATCAGTCTTGTCAATTAATTGAGATGTAATTGTATGTACAAGTATATGATTACACCTCATGAGATGAAGATTTGTTGTGCAATTGGCGGAACCGATGCCCCCTCCATACCTTACTTATGTTCAAAGGTATCATCTTATCCCCAGGGAAGACATGTGACGCCGGCCAGGAGGGCAGCCGAACACCCTCCAATCGCCCGGAAAGCAGTCGAACGCCCACAAACTTGGCAAGCCGCGAGGCGGCTCCTTAGCACTTGGAGGGACATTGAAGTTAGGATACTGGGGCGGATGAAAGAGAAAGGGGTTCCCTCCGTATAGTGCTTGATCATCTGCTACTAGAATGGTACTCCCCTAATGAAAAACCAGCCCAGTGGGAAAAAGTTGAGTTGAATCCAGCGAAAGGAAGCTCATCAATCAATAGTTCCGCTTGTACATGGCTGGTACCTGGATAGGACCTCACAAGTGGAATACAGGAGGATACGGGCCCCAGGTACATCCAGGTACTCAATATTTGTGAAGTTAGATGATTTTTATATTTTCTTCGTGAATATCTGCGTATCTTGCCTAGATGGAAAGACTCTTACAGCCCAGATGCCCTTCCCAGGACAGTCGCCGCCGTACACGGTCCAAGAACAATGAGGAGTGGTCGGTGCCGGAGGAGGAACCAGTCACTTGGCCCCCTTGGCGTCTCGGGAGAGCGTTGAGAGGGGATTCGTTTTGATTCATTGGTTGTTGAAGGATGTTGAAGGAAGAAATAGGTCAAATAGGTAGAATACGTCAAGAAACCGGGGAGGTTTCCTGTGGGTTCTTCCCAGCAATTCTAGGGTCCTGTTGTCCATTCATCCAGTCGTCACGTGCAGCGGCTGATAGCGTTTCCTGGGACACCAAATGATGTCCACTACCCATACGACTCATACGACTGGGTTCCTGGAAGCTGGGAACAGGATCCGCAGGATCTCATCATTGGTGAGAATGCCACGAGCTCATAGACGTTCCCATTCTCGCTGCTAAGTGACTTTGTTGGAGGGGTAACCCCACATCCACAACCTAGAATGAAATGATGGCAAATGGATGCAAATGGTTCGGCCATCATCCTTTCTTACTGCAATTCGCATTGTATTGCCATAATGCCATGAGACCATGGCACCGTGAAGATATACATCCATGTTCATTGACTTTACATATTATAGATATATACATACATGCATACATATGTTTATGTATACATACGTAGTCTACGTAGATACATAGATTGGATAGATAAATAGATAGATAGGCAGATAGATACATAGAGAGAGGTAAATGATCGGCATATGGTATATACACGAAAGATATTGCCTATATTTATTTTTCCTGGGGTCCGAGATCGCCCTGTATCATCCTCAGGAAATGCCCTTGGCCAATGTGGCCACGTCTTTGAGCTTTGGGCCTCGTGGCGAGGGCAGGATGAAGACTGAGGCGAGGAAAAAACAGAGATTGTGTATTACAAGTGGTTATCATTTATCATGTGCCTATTTATATCTATTCATATCTCATATCTATGTATATCTATGTATAGGTCTATTCATATCTATTTATGTCATAAATCATATTTGCTTTGTGGTTCAGACATGTTTTTATTTCAGGTCTATTTGAGATGATGATCGGAATTGACTAACCTTTTTATTGGATGGTTGAAACACCAATAAGATGCTTGCACATATATATATATATATAGATAGATATATGTATGCATATACTATACAATGTTACATAATATATATTATACATACCTATTGTATGCAAATGATAGCCACAAGGGGAAAATTGTTATGTGACTGCATTATCTCCCCCGCGTCCCCCCCCTTATCTGATCTTATCTGGAGTGGGAGCAATCCAGATAGATACATGTATGTATATATATATATATACATACCATGCAATAAATTCTAAAACAAACTCCAAGTATTGGCATATCATCATTCACATGTATAGTTTATTGTGCCACATGTTTGTACCCTTACCAACCCCTGGAGATAAAAACCACCTTTTTGTCGCCCAGGGTCTTCGCAACACCGCCATGGGCTTTGGTTTCAGCACGGAGAACGGGTTGAAAAGGGGTTGCTCAAGGGTGCTGGCGCTTCAAGAGTTGGACCAGATACAAAGATTGGAAGATGGGCATCAGTCCATTTTCACAGGGAGTTTTACACCCATTGCCAGAGATCCCATTTATGATGGTGGGATAACGTGGCAGATATTTTAAAGATGGGACAAGCCAAAATCCTACGCTTTGCAGGTTGGTGGTGTCAAATATTTGTTATTTTCAACCATAGAACTGGAATGATTATCCCAAGTGACGAGTGTGCTTTCCAATGATTCTCCAAACTAAAATTTCAAATTTTGGGCTATTCAGATATACACTCCATTTCTGAACCAACCCGCGTGGGTGTATTGTGATTCTACCGCCATTTTCAAGGTGCTGCCCAAGAAATCCCTCAAAAAAACGGGTAATGATGGATAAGGCCCAGGGGGGTGGCTATCAGCGATCTTCATACGGAGCTGAGGGGGCCAATACAGCGGCTTTCACATGTTTCAGGTGTCACCACTTTAGGTGGTGAAACACCTCCACTGATACAAATCCCAAATCCCAAATGTTGATTGTGGTGAAATCCTCGTTTTTTTTTCGGTTGAATCCCCAATGAAATTCCGAGCTTTGACCTGGTTGAATCTCCTTGTTTCCTGGTTCACTCCCATCTGCGTGAAACCCATCAGCTGCCCCAAGGAGCTCAGTGAGGGTCCTGCAGTGCCCTCCACACCGGGTGGTTTCCAATCAGAAGGCGCCGGGAAAATCTGGATTCGATACAGTAAAAGGCTAGTTCCTGGAACCGTTGCTGCGAAATCCGCACACATCTCAGACATGTTTTTTGGTGTCTTGCATTGTGATTTCCACGTGCTCAACTCTTCTATTTTGCAGTTGCTATAATGTGGTAAACCAAATAATAAAACCATCCCATTAGCCAAACATGTGGGGATCATTTTAATTCATCCCATACCCAAAAATAAACCTCAAACTTGGGGATGGTTTATGGCATTGGGTTCACCACATTACACAATATCTCCCTGTTCTGTTTGGGATTCCCACCAGCTGTCCATCCACCTCTTGTAGCTCCAATCCAGGGGGCAGAAGCATCGACGGTGCGGGACCTGGACAAAACGGCTTAAATGGGGGGTTCTTAAAATGGAGGTATCCCCAAAAAATGGACGGTTTATGGTGAAAAAAAAACATCTTTAAATAGATTATGTGGGGTATCCCTATTTTGGGAAACCTCCAAACGTATCATCCAAGTAGTATGCAAGTGTTCAAGGGGACGAAAGACATTTGTTTGTAGGAATTACCAAAGGTGTCAATGTTGTGTTAACTAATTGCGAACCAATAGAATGATGGATATGGATGCACACGGCCATCCCTCCACTCTCAGCTATTACTTCGGGGGAGTGAAGATCCTAACATCTTGTCTCTTCTGTACATTCTTGGGTTGTTAAAGTGACCAGAACAAAACGGAGTTGACCCAAATTGCAGATCCATACCTCATAGAATGAATTGAGTACTTAAATTGAGTTTAATAGACTTGTTCAAGTAGAATTCAAGTGGCAATCTGTCGGAATATGTAGGAATATGTATGGTAACAAATGCAATTTCAGCAGAAAATCTCCATTCCTGTCGTCGTCCGAACTCATCCCACAGGTCTAGGCGTGGCACCCACAAAGAGCACCGTGTCCAAAGTGTCTTGGCGCTTCCCCAGGGTGTCCCCAAAATTGGATGGTTGGACCAGCAGAAATGGTGGGAGAAAAACCAACAAGATTGGAGACAACACCAGAAAAACCGGTTTGATCCCACAAGAGAAAACAAATGATTTCACATTTGAAATGACCGGTAAATCCCAAATTGTATGTCATAACATGTCATAACTATCTATAAGAGGGATATATCAGGATGTTGTTTTTTTCCTGGAGATATCAAGAGATATGCATACAAACTCAATGATCATTTCTATCATCACTTAGCTCATCACAACCTCCCCGTGACTGGGATTCCAAGCTTTAAAAAACACACCCAGCAGGTGGAAAAAAATGGATTACCACTAGGATCTATTATGATTTATTGGATCTACTGAATATTTCTTGTTGGATGAATATTGCAGTATATTTGTCATTACTGAATATTCACATTCCTCTGATGTAGTTGATATAGATTGAAATGAAATATGATGGAGATTAATATACATCAGAAACATCATCTACATTACTGAGATCAGGGAATAATGTAGCCCCAAAAAATATATCTTTTTCCCCACGACATTCGATCTCAGTTGTCGAGGTGAGGAGCAAGATGTCTGTGGCCCATCAGGAGACTCCGAAATTTCTGGCGTTTGGATATCTCGAAATCCCCATGTTTTTTTGCAGGAAAATCATCTATGAATGGATCGAATTTTGATGCAAACAATAACATAAATAATGATGTTATGTATTGTGAAGTTAGGCAACCAGCGGATAGCTAGCAAAATGTGGATTGCGCTCAAAATTCAAAAGGGCGTGCTTGGAATGAAAGTGGAATAGAATACAGTTGCTGTTCAGTTGTATCCTCAGGGTTTAATGGTTCAACCCCTGAAAGACTTGTACCTGTTAGATTCCCTTCCGTATTGTTTCTCTATTCTTGCTCATGCCTCACTCTCAGAGCTGATATCCCCAATTATTCTTGGTTGCTGATTCACAAATTTCATCCAAGGTGAATGCGACAGTTAAAAGAATCGGACCTGGACCCAGTTACGTACGTTTGATTGGTGACAGCAATACAACCAGTGCTCAACTGATGCTGAAAAACTGACAGTTCTTCCCGAGACCCCCATGATGACAACCGCCAAAAGGGCTCATCAGGACGACGACGGCTTTGAAGCGATGAACTTTGTGGAGCCGGAACCAGGCGCGAAGCGACACCCAGTCGTGACTTTGGGGACACCAACGATGCTGAAGCAGGTATATGTTACGAGGATATTTCATGGGATCATTTTTTGGTGGATATGAAGGGGGAAAAAAACCTTGGATGATGAAATTGAAATGTATATTTAAGCAACAACTATGGCCAACGGGTGTGTTGGCGAATGGTGTACTGTATAACCCCCGATTACGGCCATGAGAAAACATGTAGCGAAAATGGTGATTAAGCAGTGGATGACATGATCCCTGTCGACTCTGTATGTTTGGGATGAGTTAAATCACCAATGAATGTAAGCCTTCAGTTTGGGGGTGCCACGAATTGACATGAGGCAGGCAAGCAAAAATATCGATCAAAGAGGATTGTGCAGTGGAAAGAATGTCGCGAACATGGCAAGCTTTAGCACTAAATCTCGGATACAATCATCCTAGCAGTCCAACTTCAAGTGATGACCTACAACATTATCGACTACCGCTTATATGACTATTAATATATCAACAGGTTATGTTGCTACATGCATTACATAACTATATCAAGCTCCATTTCAAACAATCCTGCTTTCGAATTCCTTAGGTCATTGGGATCTGAACCGCAGTGGCGTCATCCCCGTCTCCGTCTTCGTTGGTCTCTGGACGGCGTGCGCCTGCGGCGTGCTCTTCGCCATGGTCTACATCTACCGCTTCCAGGTGAAGCCGAAGTGTCGGAAGCCGGTGATGGTTGGGCCATGGCAAAATGTGGATTTGTAGCACCAAAAAATGGGGAGTTAGCTATGAAAAATGTGGATGTTGCTAATCACTGAAGAATCAAAAATGGTGATGTTTGCCAACAAATCATGAGAAATGGGCTGCCGGGGTCATTCGATTTATGTTTCTTTCGTTTTTTTTGGGAGGTTCAATACTCTTTGGATACTGGTTGGTTGTGGGATCTTTGGATGTACTTAAGTTGCAAACCATGGAAACTGCTCCAGTATCGAAATGTAATTTGCAGCAAGCACTATGGCTGTATCAAATAATCTTGGGCATTGTTGGCTTCAGGTTCCATGCGAAAGTTCAGGGTTGGCATATTATATGAAGTCAGCACCCTTTGTGGGTCATGCCGTCATCCTCAGTGGAAAGCAAAAAGGCCTTACCATGCGAACCATTGGCTGAGTGATGATGCCTTTCATTGAAGGTAGATTGTCACAATCAATGAGGTAAATGATGATCGATGGTACCCTCCAGTGTCATCAAACATGGCTAGCTGGGAAATCCCCGAACTAAATGGAGATTTATAGCTGGGAACATCAACTATAAATGATTTAATGATGGATTTTCCAGCAAGCCATGTTAGATTGCCGGCTGGTATACCAGGCCAACCTCTCTGTTTTTCTCAGAAGAACATGATTGGTCCCCATGGGGAAAGCTCATGCGCTTTCCAGATGTACGGACCAGCAACCATCCTTGGTTTCTACTGTTGGATTAGATTTGTTCATGTATTCTGGACAACAAAAATCCTGTCTCTCCCCAGGTCCAATTGAACAGTCAAAAACGATGCCGATGGTGATAATTCTAGGCGGTCATATGAATCGATATATTTGGGATTCTCAAAATGCAATATGGCAGTCGCCATTGACCAACCATGCAATAAAGATTTTTCCCTTTGGTAATTGTTCCCTCCATCACTTGAGCATGTGTTGCTTCATATGTTGGTCCATGGCTCTTCAGGAAGTGCTGAAGAGCTACCAACTCGCCGAAGAGTCTGTTCCTTGAGCAGCATGGAGGCTGCCGCCTACAATCGAGTTATAAAGTATAGCTATAATCCAATGGAAAGATTAGTGACAGTTATAGCCCAGCAATCCACACTTGTTGTAGTTGTATTCTTATGTCTTGGTTGTCATTCACCTCCCCAAATACTTGTTTGAAATTCACCAGATCTCAGCCCATCGAAATACTTTGGACAGAAGTTGTCCAACTGGCAGGGCCCATCATTGTAGTGGCTATTCATGTACTATTACAATAAGTGTTGCCCTTGTCACATTCTTATATATATACATATATATATATGTGTACATACATACATGCATGCATACATACATGCATGCATGCATGCATACATGCATGCATACATACATACAAACATGCATGCCTGCATACATACAAACATGCATGCATGCATACGTACATGCATGCATGCATGCATACGTGCATGCATGCATGCATACATGCATGCATGCATACATACATACAAACATGCATGCCTGCATACATACAAACATGCATGCATGCATACGTACATGCATGCATGCATGCATACATACAAACATGCATGCCTGCATACATACAAACATGCATGCATGCATACGTACATACATGCATGCATACATGCATGCATACATACAAACATGCATGCATGCATACATGCATGCATACATACAAACATGCATGCATGCATACGTACATGCATGCATGCATACGTACATGCATGCATGCATACATGCATGCATACATACAAACATGCATGCATGCATACATACATACATAGATAGATAGATACGTGATACGTGTATACATAGATGAATGTGTATATGTACATATACACAACATTATCTATCGATCAGAATACCTGCTAAATCGTCAAAATGTTCGACCTTTCAGACGACCCCAATCACCGGGACTGAGGCTTTGGCACATGCACGGCTGGTGGCAGCAGATTTGTTGCTGCCCACTGTGGGAGCAGTTGATGCCATTCAGGCGATGCGAACGATGGGAATCCTCCAGAAGTTGTGATGTTGAATGTGGAATGGCTGGAATGGTCACATTTTGTAGGCACCAGAACCATGGGTTTGAGGCCTCCTGTCTCACAAATTTGACCAAGCTTGCAGCGTTTTGTTTTGCCAGCAGTACATTGGAACGACAGGCTCTGGAAAATTGGTGATATGCATCCAATTATGGCAGACACTCCAACGACACCAGTGTTTCCTCCCAAACAAAACATCCCAAAACCTCCAAAAAAACACCTTAGCAAAAAAAGGAAGACTTCAGTTTCTGCAGTTTCTCCCAAAACAGTCCTCCCCTTTTTCATCACCGCTAGAGGCCTCCCTGGCGGGCGGCATTTTGTCGGATCTCTCGGACTACGGCACGGTGCTGCGGATCCTGCGGCCCCACTTCGAGTCGCGGAAGATCCTCGAGGAGGCCACGTGGCGGATGCGAAATCGATGATTTTTAGACCCATTTCGTAGGGATGATCAGCAAAACCTCAGCAAATAGCCTTAGGATGTTAAGGGTTACACGACATTTTCAAGGATTTTTTGGATGAGTTTAAAAAGATGATAGTTAAATATAGTTAATCAGATGATTTAAGATGATCATTTATCATGGTGAATCATGGTTGAGCAATAGTTATCATGGATGTCGTAGATATATAGATCGATGATGGTTGATTGGCGATGAAAAATGGTGTCCTTTCAATTTTTATGCTCGAACAATCTCGAACATATATAGCATCTGGAGTAGGCAACAAAAATCTGCAATATTCAGCAGTTCCATTGAGACTCCCTTGCAAATTGTTGGATCCTCACCTTGATTGGTTGGTCCCGCATCAATTCACCTACCATTGTACAAGGATGCTCAAGGATGTTCAAGGTAGATTATTTGAAAAATTCATGTTGTTCATGTTTATATCATCATGTTGTCATGCAAACCCTTACTTTTCGAATTTGTTTGATAGTTGAAACATCCCCCTTCTTGGAGGATCATCCCATTTAGTAAGTGGTAAGTAGTCCTACTATGTTCAAGTCCCCTAACTACAGTTATCCCACTTTTGTTACTGGCTATTAAAACCCCACAAGCACCAACTATTTGGAAGTGCAGTGCCAGTTGTAAGTGGATTTATATAACCATAGCTGGAGGGGTTATATCCCAACTTGTGGAGCTTCAAAACAACCATAGTTACAGCCATGTTTTTCAACACTGCACAACTGCGCAGTTGCCATTCCGACAAGTGCCATAGGTGGAGTTGGCGGTACCTCCCAATGCCAGCGGCATCTCACCTGGTTCCGTGCTGCTGAAACGCATTGGTCACGAGGCCATCGCCCCCCTGGCGGCCCGGTTGTGACCTCAAAATGAGGAGGGATGATAAATATCAGGGAATGGTTTTAGTCGGAAGACTTGAGTTGAACAGTTTCATTGAAATGGAACTGCTTTGACTTGAGATATTTCATGGTTTTCGTGTGTTGATGGCTTTGGCGGCGATTCGTTGAAAGCGTTTGTTTTCCCTGTTGTTTCCTTAGACCCCATTCCACGACGTCCGCATATGACAGGTGAAGTTGCTGACAGACCGTGATGATTGCGAAGAGGCGATTTGGGGTGGAATTCATCAGAATGGACATGGGATGACTGTTGACGAGAAGGAAATATCTTGAGAATGTGCGAAGCAGAAAGAATCCAGCTAACAAGACTCGGAATTTAGACCAGACGTGGACAGGATCCAGAAGACTGGATTGAGTAAGTCAACAGTGGGAAAACAATCAACAAGGGCCACGGAGATAGCCACCAACCAGAGGAATCTATGTAAAAAAAGATAGAATTGGTATGGGTTGTAGCCAGTGCAGCATTTTCTGTGGAGGGGTGAGACTAAATCTTCAAGGATCTTCTTAGTGGCTTGTGAAGAGTAACATCATTGATGCCAGTCCAAACATGTGTTGATCATTCTGTTGGATTGTGCTACCCATTTCTCTATGTTCGGATGGCGACTTGATGGTATCAACCTGTGATCCCAATCGGGCTCAAACCTCCAACTAGTACTGCGCATGCGCTGGACAACTGTGAGCTGGTAGGAAAACATGCAGAACAGTGGCATGGCTGTTCCTATTATAAATTGCCTCTGTGGGTGTCCATGTTGAATTATATACAGGAGCTAAACATTTGAAAATCTGTGCATGATCAGCTCAACACATCCCCATCTCTTCTATTTCTCCATCTTTCAGAAAGCTTATCAGCACTGATTTTTTTGATGGATGGGTCGAGCAATAATCAGGTCGGGTCCTGAATCCCCTACAATTTTAATTGCATACTGTCACAGTTGAAAGGCTCTAAATCCCGGCTGCTATCCTAATTCGATGAGCTTTTGAGTTGAAATCCCACAATCCCTCAAAAGCCCACTTCCAACAAGCCAGTTCAGAGTTCAAACCAAACCCACAATGGAACAGTAATTTAGAAGATTGGGCTCCCAGGCAAAAGTTTTCATGCTCTATTTTGGTCAGGAGACCTACAAGTTGAAGTTCAGCAACTCTTTCCATGCCTAGTTTCCCAAAGTCTCCAAAGTCAGTACGATATTATATATGATAACTCACATATTGTGGATGGAAAGAGATCCTGTACAAGTTGGTAGATGGTTTATCCCATCACAATCCTATTATTTACAGTGTTTCATAGGAATCCCGATAGTTACCAACTGATGCAGGATTTCTTCCACAGTTTCCACACCATTTGGTAAACCCAGGTGCCCGGTCGTCGCGGCTGCACCCAGACCCTTTCTGCGCGCACGGAAGCTGGGATGCTACTGAGTCGGAGCTAAGAGGAATATGGACCCAGAAAAACTGGGATATCCTCCGGTAATCAACCATGGCTAGCTGGGAAATCCCCGGGGCCTAGCTGTGGAGGTTTAGCTCGCTGGGAAGATCAACTATAAATGGTGGATTTTCCAGCAAGCCATGTTTTACCAGGGTAGTGTTGGAAAGTCTGTGACTTCTTTCTTTCCAAAAATCAGGAAAAATTGACAAATGTAGACTATACTAGTAACGGTCAGCTTTTGCTGGGCATCAAAGATCAATCATGAAAAGAGTTGGGGGAGGTAAGACAACAAGAAAAGCCGAAAGACCAGCAAAGATGTACAAGTGACCACATGAACGTAACTAAAGCTTGAGGGTGAGTAACTTCCGTAGGTGGGAGCAAATCATGGGATGCAAAAAGAAACATCCGATTGTGTGACGTTCCTTCAACTCACAGATATCTGTACGCTTCACTGAATAAGGTGTTGCAAAAAATTACCATATAGATTGCCAAATGTGTGATTCCTTTTGGTAGATCCACTGCTCTCTCCAAGCCACAATGGTTCTGCCAGTCCCGCAGATTTGGTTGAAGGGGAATTTTGTTGGAAACCTCTGGCCAAAAATGATACTCTCTGGTTCTGACTAACAGTTCGCCATGGAAAATCACCATTTATAATAGGTAATTCATCATAAATCATCTATAAATGGGCCATTTTCCATGGCTATGTTAGTCATAACCAGAGGGTAGATGTTCCCAACGAAATCATCCATTCGACCCAGAGGATGATTGGTACAGAGACGGCTTCGGCATTGACAAAGCCTGGACCTACGTTCCGCCCGAGCAGTTCTGGTCCGGGCCGCTGTTCATCCGAGTACCTTGGCAGCAGGGCCCACCATGCCCTGGTTTTAGGGGGTTGTAACATGTTGATACCATGTTTTGCCAGTTGTGAACCCACGTGGTGTATTGGAAATTCATCCTGCATTATGGGAATCCCTATCAACCAGTATAGACGATGGTATTATATACATCTTGACACAGAGACATGCAATGGTCAAAGCTAGTTTAGTTTGCAAAATTCCGACAGTCCGGTAATCATGTCAACCAAAGAGGTAGGAACAGCGGTTGGCAGGTGGAAACAGTAGACGTAGCTTGGAGAAGACTTGACTTAGGGAATGGGAAGCCGACTCATTCACTCATTATCTCGTTCGCTCATTCACTCATTCACGCATTCACCCGATCACGCATTCATTCATTCATTCGTTCGTTCGTTCGTTCGTTCATTCATTCATTCATTCATTCATTCATTCATTCGCTTTCAAGGAACACCCCGCAGTACCACAGATCCAGTGGATGTAAATTGATCCTACAGCTGTTTGACTCGAATCTGTCAAACCAACACTTCGGACTTCTTCACAAACTTCGAAACTAGGCCCAACTAGGCAGTCATAGGAGCCAGGGCCCCAGGGCCCCAGGGACGCTGATTTTGATTCCCTGTCCAGGTGGACAAAGATCTCACCGTTTGTCCTCAGTCACCTGGCTAGAAGCCATGGGGTGAGAACGACCGGTGTATCCCGGCCATGACTCATGGGGATAATGATTGACAGATAATGATTGACATTGATTCGTTGGATTTTTTATGGGAAAGTCTAGAGGAAACCATGGTTTTTCCAATGAAATATGGGGGTTACTGTAAAATGTCCCTTAAACCAATCCAATGATTGATAGACCAGTGGATTGAATGGGGATGAATGGGGTACGAAATGATTTCTGAAGTTTTTTTTGGCGAAATGCAAAGCTGCCGATCCGGTCCAGGGGGTCGCAGTAACCACTCCAGCCTTTGAAGACCAAGCCCAATCTTCAGCTTACCAGGTTTCATTCGTTGGTAAGGACCAGAGATCATGATGGGAATCAACGAGATGTTTGGTCAACTCAACTGAGGCTTTGTTGGAAGCCTGCTTTCATGTTCGTCAGAGCCTCAAAGCTCCGCTGATATTGTTCAGTTGGGGACCAAAACATATTTCAAGACAACTCGAGATCTCTTTAGAGTGGACCTCATTGGTGTGAAGGGGATTGGTGGAGTGCAGAGATGGTGTCCGGCTCAAACCCCGAGACATGCTTTTGGGACAACCAACACATAGGCCTTTTCGCCTTAGAGCGTTCGTCAGATGCCCTCGAATTTTTATTGTATGTTCCCATTGGTAAATCCCTAGAAATCCAGGGCTATTTCTTTGGATCTGAGCGGTGTTAGATCCCATTTTGCCCTGGTTTTTGGCTGAGGTGAAGCGTGCCACAATCACCGGGGGGCCCAAGGCAGGGACCGGTGGAACCTCTTTGGACCCCAGAAATCGCTTGTGGATCTTGGCCCAAAAAGTGAACAAAGTCAGAAACATGGTGACATTACCATGATTACCATCATAATAAAGTCAAAAAGATCACCAAAAAGTGAATATATCATAATATTGCCATGATTGGTGATGATTTTGGGGGGTTCTGTATTCATACACGAGGATTTGCCCAAAATCATGGGAATCTAGCTCTGAATGATAGTTAAGGAGATGATTCCAACATTTTCTAGTCCGGGGAAGAATAGAATCCCATGAATTTGTTGTAACTCTTCTCAAGTTTGGCAGCAAAATGATCCCCTCCTCTGACCTATTTGGGAATCTCCAAAGTGTGAAGCTAAAGGGCCAAGTATTCTCAAGTTCGAATCACTGGGAATGAAAGTGAATGAATGGGCCAACTTTGGACAAGCTGAGTATCCAACTTGGGGTTCTTCCATTCCACGACTTAAACAGGCTCGATGTCTTGCGAGTCCCAAGATGGAAACGTGGGTCAAATATGATGAAAGCAAAGATCCCCAATGTTTAATGGGAAAAGGATATTGAACCACTGGATGGAATGAGGGTTTCCCAGTATTTTGAGACCAATCTATCTTGAGAGAACACAAATTAGGGGCTACAGTTTTCCAAATCTCATTGAGACACCTGGTGGCACCTGCTGCAGTCATTTCCAACCGTCAAATGTGTCTTTCTGTATCGACTGGGTACCTCAAACTGGGAAACGTCAAACTGTTGGTAGACACCCACATTTCTGATGACGCATCATTATTCATCATGTTTCATCATATGAGTAGTGTGCTTAAGTGGGGGTTTGCGTACAACAATACACCGCCATCATTCAGGACCCATGGGTCGTTTTTTTGCAGAGGCTGTCATTAGCGGCATTGCCACCAACGATCAGCCTGCGCCGCTGGGAAAATTACTTGGGACTGTAGGACCCATTTAGTAAGTGGGTTATAACCCACTAATCTAACTGTGGTATACCCCATATAAAACTGGTTTAATGTGGGTAAAACAATAATAAACCATCCCCCAAATCACCATCAATAGGTGGTATAAACCATTCCAAAATGGGTGGTTTATTATTGTTTTACCCACATTATTTAAGTCTATTTCAGATGGTTATTAAGCACTCAATGATGCACCTCCAAGTAGGTTTGATGTCATTGCATTTTAGAGGGTGAAATTTGGGGGTTGCTATTGGGGAAGAGTTTTCCAGACCTAGAAGGAACAACCTTTCCCCCTGGGATATGAAAGGGGAACAACAAGTTGTCCTTTTTTATTCTCATATCCCAGGAAAATTTATGTATCTTCAGATGTTGTACCATAATTCTATGAAATTCTGAAAAACCAATCATAGACGTCCTATTTTTGGTGGTTTGTGCCACCCAAAAATCGTTTCTGCTTGTGGGTTTTCCACACTACCGGTCCGATGGAATCCCCGCATTGGCGAAGCCAAACTGGGTCAAGTGCAAACCGATGCCACGAGATGACAATGGTGCAATGGGGGGGTGTGGGTAAAACAATAATAAACCACCCATTTGGGAATGGTTTATACCACCCATTTATGGTGATTTGGGGGATGGTTTATTATTGTTTTACCAACATTAAACCACAATGAACCAATTGAATACTCAAATCAGACTTCATGGTGTTCACATGTTGATATGTCGCATCTGTGACATTTTCGAAGCCCTTCCCATAGCTCTGAGGACCAGCTCTACTCTGAACACTGTGCCTTGGATGCCTTGGAGCTGCAGTTGAATCAGTTGGATGAGCATCTTTGATGGTTAGATTCTATTTGGAGATGGTCAAAACAGCTCAAAACCACGATGTCCTCGGGACCCAACCGCTGGTATCACCAGCCCAGGTGCTGGTGCGAGTCGTGGTGTCCCTTGGCTGCAGCAATGGCCTAGGATGGGTTTGAGTTATCATCCTTACCCTGGAATTAAGGACCCCACTTGAGCATGTTCTGCTGGGTTGGGTGGCTCGCCCGGTATCACGGTTCTTGTTAGCGAGTCCTCTATATTGGACATCCCCCATCTGTTAGACCAATATGGGGTACGTCTCAAAATCATTCAAATTCATGTCCGGTAGATGAAATGATCCCTTGACAATAAAAAACAAACACGCCACCAGAAACCACGGGTGGGTTTTATGATCAGGGAACAGGGATTACCATATTACCATTACTACATCCATTGGTCTCCCATTGGTCGCCCATTGGACCACTATACGGCACCACAATGACGGACCTAGGTCTGCAGAGATCTTTCAGGACGGGACGATTTTTCAAAATGAGTCGTTTCAAGGTTCGCTCATTGACCCGACCTCCTAACCTTAGGTTCCATTTATTCATTGTGAGATGTTCGAAGTTACATCAGGAATCAGGAATGTGGAGATGGTTTCTGGAAATGTGCCTTTTCAATGTTCACAAGTTGTGACTTCCCTTCAGCAAGGCTTTGGGAAGACACACCCCACGTCCCAGGAGGTGGTGGACACCGCTGTGTCGTTGAGTTTAGGCGAAGCCATTGTGGCCACGGCCAGCGGTGACGTGGTGGCGGCCAAAGACATGGTGCCGCCGCGGCTGGTTTCGGAGCTGGGGATGCGACATGTCTTGAAGTGATTTAAATATGGTTTCCATATGGTTGTAGGTCACAACCCTGGCGCCCTAGGTACCCTAAAATAGCTGGTGAATGGATGTTTACTCCCACAGATGGGGAGATTGAATCAACAAACATGGGGGTTTCCTTTAACATTCAATAGTTGGGATTGGTCTTGTCAGTTTGTCATTAGTTTGTCCGGAAATGGGCTACTTAGTGCCAATATATGGCGATTAATATACTCGAGAATGTCCATCAGAATATCGGGTACCTTATTCTTTGGACAATCCCAAACGGTACGAGAATCCACACCTTACCAAGAAGTGCTTGATTAGAAATGAAGCAATAGGGATCTCCAAGCACCCATGGGGCGTGAGGCAGAATGAGATATTCACGCCCTGGAATTCCAAAAATCTCTGCAGCATTGATCACAAAAAAAACACCAAAATTGGTCTCTTCTTGCTTCAGAGAATCTCAAATGGTGGTGCTTGGTATATCCCATTGTATTCCATTATGTGTATATATACCATGATATACGGTTATATCCCATTATAGTTATATTCATTGATTAGATCCCAATACAATCATATACTATACCATTGATATCTCATGATTACCATTACAGGCCAGTCAATTCGCCCTTCCTATGCCATTTCCATTTCGCTTGGCAATGCGACAGTCCTCAGCGGTGCTGATCGACGAGGAAACGGGAAACCTGCAAGTGAACAAGGCACCTCACTGGGTCTCAATTCAGACACCGGGGAGACATACCCTCGGGTAGACTAACATAGCTATTGTCAGTGGATTGGTTAATGGAAAAATTTACAGGAAACCATGGATTTTCCCATCAAATATAGGGGTTTCCGGTAAAAACAATCCCATTCACCAATCCAGTGATATTGAAAATGGTGAGTTTCCATAGTTATGTTAGTTTACCAGAGGGTAACTACTATGGCAGGAGAAGCCATTGGTTCATGCTTTGCTTGGTGGTTTGAACATGTTTGAACCGGGGGAACTCATCGGTTTTCTGCAACACATACCGTTCTAGCACGGTCAGTTCATGGGTTTTTTCAGGACAAATTGCCAGGGTGGCTTACAGTCATGAGATTCATTTAGTTGTCCTCCACCTAATATGAAAGTGGGTCCCACCCCCAGTCTGGAAAAAACATCACAAAGTCATCAATTTCAGGGTGTGTCCTTGCCGAAATTGTGAAAGAATCATGTTGCTTTTATCCCCAATCGTTCTTGATGGAAAGTGAATTAGTTGATCCCGTCCTGCTGCGATCATCTCTGCGTTTTTGTTACCAAGGGTTGTGCTTTTCTGATTTGCTTTGATTCGATTTCACAGAACTCGTGAAGAATCTCCCAGCTCTCATGATCCCCTGGTCCTGTTCTTGGTGGCTTCAGTATGTATGTGTATGTATGTATGTGTATGTATATATATATACAGACATATGTTTGTATGTATATACATATATACATGCTCTACCTCTTAGGTCCCCCTCTCCAAATTCTACCAATCAATCATGTGGTCCAGAGTCTAGAATGTTTGGCATTGTAGACAGATGGATGAAGAGATAGACAGATAGATAAATCAATCAACAGGTTGATAGATAGATACCTTCTACCATCTGAAGAACACATATAGGCAGCATACTCAAAATATACCTAAATACTCTCAGTTTCCAGAAAGATCTGTTGCGTTGTAGATATGTCGTAAATAGACAGGTAGCTAGATAGATATCCAACAGATCGATCGATTGCTAGATAGATAAATAAATAAATAGATATACATCACCAGATGTCTACAGAGAAACAGCTTTGAAAAAAAAGTTGGATACTGTATCTAAGATTGTCTCAGCATCCAATAGATGTAGATCGATGTATAGATTATCCATTGATCCATTGGACAAGTTATCCAATAGAGTATCCACCATTAACCGCTATTAAACCACCATTAAACCACTATTCACCCACATCCCATTTCAGAATCCTACAATCCCATCAAGATCTAGGATCTATGTATATATATATATACATATTATATAGCTAGATATCTAGGCATCATTCATCTTTTTCACCACCATTAAACCACTACGAAATTGGCCATCATTCACCACTATTAAACCACATCAAAATCCCATAAAAATCCCATAAAAATGGCTCCACTGCGAGGTCTGGGAAGCCAAGAACCGCTGGGCCGGTGCGGCCTCGGAGGACATGGTCTCGCGGGGCCAGCAGGGCATCTACGCGGAGTCAGGTGAGGACAAAAAAAGGGGGCCGGAAAGGTGGGATGCAGCAGTAACTCTTGGGGATTTAGTGGGATTCAATGGCGATTTTATTGGATTTAATGGTGATTTGATGAGATTTGTATGGTGATTTGTATGGGATTTGATGAGATTTGTGTGAGGATTTGATGATGATTACTGACAATTCACCAACAAACATGGGGATGTGATGGGAATTGCCCTCTGATTATGCAGAATAGCTATGGTATAGATGGCCAATTTAGTTCAATTCAGTTCGATAATAGGATTGATGATTTACCGTTGTTAAACATGGTGATTTTCTATAGCTACTGTTAAATAACCGGAGGGTATCTAAGGAAAAAAGGGAAACATATGGTGCTTTTATGCCATGAAAATGAAATAAATGGAATTAATAGGAAACCCAATGATTGGACCTTCATTCCCATAATCTGCCCACACTAGTTTTACTGTGGAGGATATTGTATCGTACTGTGTGTCATAATTTCATGTTCTATTTACAAAATCCCATTATGAATTGGGCCCCCAGTTCATGAATAGATCAGATAGCAAACCATGCAGTCCACCAGGGGGTTCTGCGAGGTATTCAATATTACCGTGAAGGGATCAGTGAAATACCAAGAACAAATGGAGATCCGACCATGAAATAGCGATTTGAAAAATACTAAAACATGTATATTGGGTGTGTCCACTTTCAGTGGGGGGCCTGAAGTACCGGAAATGTGGATGAGCGGAACGGTGCGTGTAGTATTGAACATGACACAAAAAAAAACTCTAACATTATTGGATGTTCCTGGGTCATAGCAACCTCACTGGCCGCCACCACAAATGAGTACGGGGGGAACCATCCCAAAACTTGCCGTATAGATCAAAGAAGATAAAAGGAAAACCATACTTCTCCCAGAGTTGCCAAGTTTGGGAGTACTAGAAAGACCTCAACAATGAATATTCCATGAAAATCCCCAAATATCATCTCATAGTTTCATGATGTTTCATGGTTCATCTTCATCAAATCTCATATTTTCATATCAACTATTTGATGAATAATCATGGTTTTCATATCTTCATATCAACTATCTCTTCATCAAATTACTATTCATCTTCATCAACATCCTCATCGTTTTTGGTTTTGCTTGAAATACATTGAAAATCATTGAAATGCAAGAATATAGCGATATGATATACTATCATATACTATCATCTTAGATGTTGAGTTTTNGTTTTTGGTTTTGCTTGAAATACATTGAAAATCATTGAAATGCAAGAATATAGCGATATGATATACTATCATATACTATCATCTTAGATGTTGAGTTTTCTGGAGGGTAGCTAGGTGATGCAAGATTAGCCATGCAGAAGTGAGACATATCTCTGAAATGTTTTTTGTCAGGTAGCGATGGATATTCAACAAACAAACATTGGGATTTTGCCGGGTNCTGAAATGTTTTTTGTCAGGTAGCGATGGATATTCAACAAACAAACATTGGGATTTTGCCGGGTTGGATGATTCACGGCAACCTCATAGCCACATTGGCCGACATTTGCCCGGCAAGTAATGAATGATTAAGTGGAAGCAGTCGGTGCATGTGGGTGCAGTCCCGTTCTCAACAAAAGTCCCGAAATGTATACTAGTGGTAAATAATTGTTTATAATTNCAGGCACCAGTTGCTGCCCTAGTCCAAGTCTCGGCGCGCTGCTGTGGCAGAAAAAAGTATTGGATCCAGTCATTAGGGTGAGGTCTGGATGCAGCTAACCCCATGAATTCTGCAATGACCTAAACATACCCAAAAGGCAGATGTCCCTGGAACTCTACTGAGAAGCTTTCAGTTCGTCCAAATCTTGAATTGGTGTATG
>BGPT01001440.1:117362-191673 GCA_003297045.1 Symbiodinium sp. clade C Y103 | reverse complement strand
AAAGGCAGATGTCCCTGGAACTCTACTGAGAAGCTTTCAGTTCGTCCAAATCTTGAATTGGTGTATGATTTCTTACTGGTGCTGAACGCAGGGAATGGGGGTTCATGACCTATAGTAACCATTTTCATAATCATCCCAGCAACCCCCATTCCCTACTAAGCANTATGATTTCTTACTGGTGCTGAACGCAGGGAATGGGGGTTCATGACCTATAGTAACCATTTTCATAATCATCCCAGCAACCCCCATTCCCTACTAAGCATTGGATTGGGTTAAGTGAAAATTTACAGGAAACCATAGATTTTCCTATGAAATATAGAGGTTTCCTGTAAATTTTCCCTTAACCCAATCCAGTGACCTCAGTAAAAATCGCCATCAAAAAATCACCACCGCCGGCTGCCGGCTGCCGAGGCGCCTATAGCGTCTCGGTCCGGCGCCTGGAAGGTCCCAATGACGATGCCTTGGATCTGGGATCGACCTTGCGTTTGGTGCCTTGCAGCTGTTGGCTGAGGGGAAAAACCCATGGGAAAATGCTGATTTGGCTGGGAAAAGATCTGGGAAAATCAGATGGAACATCATGTTGCGCTGGGAATTTTGAGGATTTTTTTTGGGAGTTTGAGAACTCAAAGGTCGAATCGGATCAGGTTTTGTTGCAGTGAGGTTTTACTAAAAAAGGGGCTGGTTTGAACCATTAAAATATTGGGAGTTGCCCACTAAAATATTCGGATGTTCAGATTTTAGCCAATAAAAAATATGGAGGTTCAATGAAAGTGGGGATTTATCCGGTCAACTTCTTTGGATTTGGACAATAACTACACCTGGGGATTGACTCAATGGAAAGTTTGGGGACGGATTGCTTCACCAACAAGACTGGGATGGAAGATGGACCTGGTTTGCCCGATGGTTTCACTACAGTCCTATGACCTATGTCTAGAAAATGGCCAAAGGTAAGCCTGCGATTGGTCCATTTCGTCACACGTTTTGACCATAGTTGTCTCGCAATCTTGCGGTTCATTCTATGAGCAGCTGACAATACCACTGGTTTTTTTAGAATTACTAGGGGGTTGTGAATAGTTGCGGGTACAGTTCCCATCCCCACCGTTTATTCCCATCTTTGTTGATGAAATTCCCATCTTTCTCAGATCCCGATGGAATGCCATTCCCATGCTGTCATTCCCAAGGTCCTTGGAACTCCCATCTTCGCCTTCATGGTCCCTGGGCGCCGCCAAAAACCTGTTTTGTTTGTTTCTAGGAAAAAGCACGGAAATTCAAATCTGGATGGATATGTGGGATGAAAAATGATGAAAAATTGGTAAACATAGCTGCATGGTATATAGGTTTGTCTGATAAAGTATCCAAAGTCCGATGGTTCATCCTGTTCCTCTCAAAACCACAACTTTGATCACTTTTGGGGTTTGCCAGTGCTCAAAGATTGGACCAACCCATCCGTGGATTTACAGCTAGCTCAGGTCAGAAAAAGGACCAGAGAATTTTGCTTGTAAACTACAGGTGCAAAAAGGGGTACAAATCGATATAGTCGTTGGATGTCGTTGGTTGGTTCGAATATGTCTTGCTTTACATCCCCATTTCATATGATTGACTAGATTGAATAATGTGGTAGTCCCAATACATAAACCTACCATGGGGATGATTGCAATCCCCATAAAAATGGTGATGACTTGGGGATGCTGACTGTTTCATTGGATCATTCGTCGATGGGAATGGCATGATGAATGGAAAACCACCGAGCTTTGTCCACCGAGGATCCCTTGTTGTTCACCTTGACGTGGCCTGCCTGCGGGGTCGCTTGACGCTGTTTGGCGGCCGAATTCTTGTGGCTGAGAATTCATCATCCCAGTGGAAAAACCTGAAAATTCACCTTCGAAAAGATGGCCCATGTTTTCAGCTCCTTGTGGCTCCAATTCAGTGATTCTCATGTGTCCTTGATAAACTACTCGCTGGCGCTTTTCGGCATTTGTGGATCCTGTTTTTGTTGCTCTGCACCTACAAGGTGACGCCCCCCAGTTACAAGTTGGTTTACAAAGCCAAATACAAGCCGTTAAATATAGTTGTAATAGCCATAAACCGTAATTAGTTATTGAATTTTGTAAACCAAACTAGCTACTTGCATCGAAGTTGTGTAACCCCTCACCAGTCATGAGATGATCCAAGTCGTCAGGTGAGTGCGGCACCCATCGCTGTGTTGGTCACGGGTGTGGTTTGGGCCTTCCTCAGACGGAGGAGGAAAAAACAGGAGCCAGGGCAGTAGTTTTGTTCAGTTTTTGAGCAGGGCGACGAAGAAGGGGATGTGCCAAAACCTATGTGCCACGCTCAAAAGATGATCTATTGTGTTTATATATTGAATATTGGGAACTGTTGGGATTCCGACCGATCAGCAGAACCACTCGAAGATCCGGGCATAGGAAATTGCCTAAGCGCACCATGTTTGCCACAGTGCTGTGGGTCAACTCATCATGATGAAGGTTCGAAAAATGATCATGTATCTCAATAGTCTCCTAGATCAATCCCATCCCCCCGACATTCAACAGCTTTCCAGAGACCATGCTTCAAGAGGAGATGGAACCATATATTTGGGACCTTGGATGTGTTTAGTATTATGGGGGATGGGATTACTCTCTTTGCCACTAGACTTTTTTTCATTAAATACCAATTCTATTCCCATACAGTTGATTCCCAGTTTTCAGACACCCATATCCCTACAAAATAGGGCTCCCTAGATAGCTAAGTTGCTTCATAACTCCATTTTTTCTACAGTTTAAGTGATACAACTATAGTCTTCATGGGGGTTAACCAACAAGTAAAACTGGGCACCACATGGGTGTGTCTGAAAATAGGGTATACCCGCAAATAAAGCCATTTAATAGGGAAAATGATCATTAACCATTGGGTTTAGGGGTACACTATTTTCAGACAAATCCGCATTGAAATCTTGACCTATCCATTCTTTTGCCGCTCGCACTTCTCCATACGACTCTCCAGGAGTCGAGTCGGGTGGGTTCTGCCGGGAATCGACAGTCCTCCATGCTCACCTCCTCTAACTCCGGGCTCGGGGAGGTGCAGTTCCAGGGACTAATGGGATAAGGGATTACAATGGGGATATATATATATATATACGTGTGCCTGTCATACATATTTATACACAGTATACATATGTATATGTATGTACATATATATATATATATATACGTATATATACACGTATACACATGCATATGCATATACATAATTGTACATCCTTGTACATCATTGCAGATCATTGTGGATCATTAGTATGTCATGTTATGTCATGGAATGGCATGGAATGGCATGGCATGTCATGTATGTATCTAGATCTGTATCTATATCTCTATCTACATCTATATCTATATCTCTATCCATATCTCTATCTCTATCTATATCTTTATATATGTCCATCTTATTGCATATCCAATTACTTCCGACGCAGGCGCCTTCACGGGCACAGTCCAACTCTCGCCTCACACAGCGTCCCTTGGCGACCCAGGAGCTGCAGCCCAGACCCTTCGAAAATGGGAACCGTTGACACGGGAAACTGTGGGAGAAAATCACCATTTTAAATGGGAAAATCCACTATTTCTATGGCCATTTTTAATAGCAAACTGTTAGTTTACCAGAGGGTATATGAAAATCATGGGATTTATGAGATATTCCGAGGTAATAGTGGTTTATAGTGGTATGAAGTGGTTAATAGTGATGAAAAATGGCTAATTTATGGTGAATAATCGGAATAATGGTTTGTACACCCTGGTTGATTGGTTATTGTAGGGGATTATACTACCTAATTTACTGTGGATTTTGAACTAAGCCATAGTACAATGATTTATCATGATTGATCCAGGAAGGAGATGTTGATTTCACCCACACAAAATGATAATGGTGATTTTCAATCAAGGATATGAAATGAGATTGAAATCAAAAACCATGTGCGTTAAAGTGAAGTGTTTCGAGCCTCGAACGCGGAGATTGACTGCCAGTCTTTCAGTAGTAATCTTGACCCATACTGACATGGGGTTATGGTATGTTGTGATAGTTTCACGGACTGCCAAAGTTGCAAGAGAGCCTCAAATGGCTTCGCAATGGCTAGGCGTTTCAAAAAATGCCGGAGGAATCCCAGTTTTTTTAACCATCAGTTGGTCAGTTGGTGGTTGATTCAGTGGGTGTTGCCTGCAGCAGTTTGCAAATCCCACGGGCTGAGGCGAGAAGTTTGCCATGACAGGCCATGGAAGGACCAGTGCAGCCATGATGGCCATGTTGTTGTTGAGATTCAAAGATTTATCATGCTGACTGTTTGCAACGGTGATTCCCCGGATTGGAAACTCTACAGAAAATGCTGATGTTTGTTGCTGCCATCCAACCGCGGTCGCAGTTCTTGTTTTTCTCCCAAAGAAATTCAAGCGTTTGGACATGTTGCTGAGTAAATGCGTAGATGTTCCGTTCTCTGATCAGTTTTTCGCTATGTCATTGTGCCGCCACAGAACTGACAAAGATAAAGCAGAACTTATCTCAACTGAGTCACAGCTCCATGTACCCCCTCAAAACTGGGTCCGGGCGATCATGTTCTATGGAGAGTTTTCCCTGCTGAGTCTGAAAATGCACTTCTAAGTCCAAGATACTATTGACAATCTTTGGTGAATGTTATGAGTTTGAGCCTTGCTCAAGTGGGTCGGTCTGATTCAAACTTTGCTTCAAAACCCGAACCGCACGTTCACTAGCATGTGTTGAATACTATACGGACACCAAGAAAAATCGGCGGATCAAGCTTTGTGCGCCAATGACTTGACCACCCAAATGATTACCAGCAATAAATAGACAAATAGGATATGCCCTCTTCTCTCTGCTGGTTGGTAGTTTCAAATATATGCAGAGATTGTATTTCTCATGACCACGGGATGATGGAGAGTGATCCCAATTGACCATGTGGTGATTAATCCCATCCCCAAGACTCCCATTGTATGGTCTCAAATATGTGCTCTGATCCCTTATTAAACCATGGTTTATGAGAGCTGTTGATTCGGGGGAAAGGATTATAAAATCCCTAGAAAAACATTCCTGTTGATATTTCATGAATATTCCTTAAAGTGTGTCATATCCATCTAATCCCCATAAAATGCTTGGTTTTATACCCCAGTACATCCCCATAAGTAGACGCCATGCTTTGGGCAGGACTCACCTGGAAAACCGTCGCACCAGTTTGACCGAAGCGCTGGGCTTGAGGGACGTGCGGAAACGTGCCTTGTTAGCGGTGAATGGGCCATGGATTGGTGGAGATGGTGGGAGTTGAATGATGTGAATCACCTAGGTATCATCATTAGGTATCCCTTCAAAAATCCCCATAGTTTTGAGAGTCCACCAGATATCACCAGATGGCTTTGGGATGGGTTATAGCTATGGTATAGCTATGGGCCAATGTTTGCATTCTCCGAAGCTCCCAGATGTTTAGGTTTGATCCCCTGTCTCAAAAATGCCAGAAACACTCGACACGGCTTGTGGAGGGGGCACAATTCACATACTGCAATACTCCTGCGTTGATGATCACCAAAATATGTTTGGATCACCAAGAAACCACTATGATCCACTGGAAAAGCCGCAACAATCGGACCCGATGGGACCCGACTTCCACAATCGCTTCCAATACTCCAATTTTTCCAGACTTGAGTAGCAATCGGGAAGTTTCTGAAAGCTGGTGGGAACAGGTTTCCAAGGTTTCCCATTGTTGGAGGTTGGGCTTTGTGGGCTCAAAAGATTCCACCAAGCAGACCAGCAAAGGTTTGACAGCTCGCCAGAAAACCATTGAGCTAAGTCACTTGGAGATCGGGTGATCAGTGGGAAGCAGGTGACAGTCATCAGGAGTCCTGATATTATCCTGATTTTTATCGATCCGTGTTTTGATGCTTGTCCTTGCATTTGTCACGTAACTCATGCTTCAGCCATCCGATTTTGGGCAGCTCAGTGTTTGTTCTATAGAATCTACATAAAGTGAATGGAGCACCATCTTGTCATTGATGTTGAGTCTGCATATCCCACTGCCAGTCTTATCATATCTTATCACTATTTTTTTCCTTTCAACGAACTGTGCGCAATTGGTCCAGTTTAGCTGGTAGCTATTCGAGGGTTGTTGAAGATCATAGATGTGTTTACACGCACCGGATCGTACTGTAGAGGTAGATACGGGTATGGATATAGAATCATCTGTAAAATAGGAAAAAAAATATTTGGGCAACAAGATCCCCAGTTCTTTTGACTCTACATATCCTGTTTTCTTGAGTCTTCCAAGTGTTTTTGACTATGTCCATTTACCAACTACTTGCAACTGTTGGCAAGGTGAAGTTTCCATCTATTGGGAGCTATATTTGGTGGGTGTCGCCACATTTGCAGATAGCATAAAATCCCGGTGTTCATGGTTGTATCCCTAGATTTACAACGCATTTCTCAAGATCGATGCGAGACTGTCCAACTACTCTAGCAACCAGTTGACAGATGTTGATAGCACGGGTGATTACCAGTCATACGTGAATCATAACACTTTGTGCTGATTATTGTTATTCACTTCTTGTATTCCATGGCAAAGCCCAAAACAAAAAGTACCCCAAATTGATCTGCGGGGATCGTTAGGAAGCTTCAAAACAACGTTGGGGTAATTCCAATTTCGCGCAAGCACCAAAAATCTATCGTGTTAACCAATGCAAAGAAATCATGAAAAAAAAATGTCCAGAAATTGTCATGATGGTGCAAAAATCAAAGCTCCTTTGAAGAAATTCCCATTTCAAGTTCTCAGTTTCAGCCCTTTCTGAGGTCAAGTAGATGAGCCTGCAGAGGCTCCACAGGCCTGAGACCAAGGATGGAAGTTCTGAAGGGTGAAAGATCAAGGATGGAAAGCTCATGAAATACCCAAAATTTGTGGGGAATAATCAGTCTAATCCCATAAAGTCGGAGATTTAACCTGATTTAACTATATCGACGTTGGTTTTTAGCGAATTGTTGCCTGGTGGTTTGGGTTGGTGGTTGTGAATCAGGGTGAAGGCCTTTCATGATCCCCGTCATGAGGACATCCCAGGATTCAGAAAAGGATCTGCTGCGGATCGACTAAGGACATGGTCCAGATGGCTGAGACAACATGAAGGACAGGGGCATGAAACACCTCTTACTGGAGAATCAGTTTTTGGAAATCCACCGGACTGGGTGATACAAATAAGAACGTGATCATTCGATTATCTCGATGCTGGATTTTCCGTGGGTTAGATCAGTGGAGGATAAGTACTGATATCCCTCCTGGGATGACGAAGGGCTTCTCCAATGCTTGCCACATTTAGGGGTATGTCCGCAACGATACAACATGTGAAAGAGGCCAAGAAGACCACATAGAACGTCTGGGAAGCAACAGAGAATTCGATGTCCATTCATTTGGAGGTAGTCAGAAAGATGCAGAGATTGTTTGCATGATCCCCAATTGACCAGTAGTAGGTGGAGTTGAAACCATCAACCTGAAAAGCTTCAAAAGCCCCCATTGTCTTCGCCCAAGGAGGGGCGAGAATGGCAGATTCCACCGTCAAAGACGGTGTGCAGAATCCAGCCGCAGCACGCGTAGTGTCAGGAAAAAAGTGGAGATCATGGACGATGACGGTTCATATTGGGGGGGACCAACAAAAATGTCTTGAAATCTGGTTTGGAAGGTAATTGTGTATCCAAAATAGTTGTCACGCCAGTTGTCTCAGAGAGTTGTCAGAATCAGGATAGCAAAGATCACCTGATTGTGTGGCCGCATTCCCCGTGTTTTTTGGGTGTCACATTCCACAAATAATGGGTTGACAAACCCCAGCTTTTCTGAACTACTCTCCACCCTTTTTGTTGTTGGAATCCCAGATTTGAGATGTCATTTCTCCTCATTTTCCATCATGCTTCCACCATTTTCCATAGTTGTTCATCATTTTTCTACCATGTTAACCATCCATCATTGCTCCATCATTGTGCCATGATTTTCCTGTATAAAATCACCATGTGTTGCTGTTTCAAATCCCAGCAACCCCCGCCCTCGTAAACACGTCCGAGGCCCCAACCGACTCCCATTCGGCCGCCACAGAGCAAGCCAAAGACGCGGTGACGCGGACAGCAGGGGAGGGCTTGGTAAAAGTTGTTGGAGTTAACTGATTAAACCATGAAAAATTGGGATCTGACCATTGATCAATAGATATGAATAGGAATTTCACCAATGAACTATGGACATTGGGGAGTCAAATGCGAGTGTTTAACCAACAACAGTTGGGAAAAACCGTAATTTTTCATAATCAAAAATGGGCTTCGACCATCAAAAAGGAAGGTTAATCCATCAAAGAAGTTTGGAAAAGATATGGGAAAGTTGCGTATTCTAAGGGAAAAGTTGCTTTTCATTGGCTTAGCCAACTATATCACCCCACTGGACGGCTTCTGATTAATCATTTTTAATCTCTTATTACAGATATCAGATAGCGATATTTACTAACCAGCCAAACAAATAATGTGTTAGCATCAGAAGTTGGGACTTGACCGAAACGATTTTCGGAGTTTTGCCCAACAAGATCGAGATTTGGGTAGTTGTACCCTGTGCTTGAATTACCAAAACAGTTTTCTCCATGGGGAAAGTCCTGGGGAAAGTGATAGTAAACATTGGGATATATTGGGATTTTAGAGTTCAAAACCCTGGTGTACAGGTTATTGGATTTTAAAACAAGATGACTATGGGGATGGTTGGAAATCAACATCCAGTGGTCCACAGGAACCACAAAAAAACAGGGCATCGCGTCCCTCCACCATAGCTGGCCTGTTGTCAGAGGCAACCCCCAGTTGAATCACGGTCTATTTGAGCAGGCACGCCTTAGGGAAAGACATCCAATTGGTTGTTGGTTTGGGTTATTAGCCCTGCAGTTGGTAACCGGTTGGCAAGTATACAACCCAGCATGTTTCATTTCCAAGGCGTTGTATTGCAGCTCCAAGTCATCTATCAGTTTCATTGTAGATTCAACCACTCTCTGATCAACTTGAGTTGGGGAAGCCATTTCTTCGCCCCAATTCTACCCCGAAAACACTTAAAGCAAAATTCAACTGCACATGAGGAGGCAGGTCTGAGTCGTTTCCAAGATGTTTGATTTTCAACCCCTGAATGAATGTTTTTCAACAAGTCCACCCATCAGATTCTGATGTTCTTTCCCAGGCGTCCCCAGCCCAATGTAGTCTTCGCAGGCGCTCCGGAGCCATGAATTCTAGACCAAGTAAATCCTAGTGAAAAGTAGGTGAATAGTAATTGATTCTCCATCCTGTTTCGCTTGTGGAATATATCATATCCATTGAAATGTTGACTTTTGCAGGGCATACATAGATATTAGCCTTGATATATTTTCATGGACGACAAAAAACATATATCTGTTCTTCAACCCCTCTGGTAGGATGTTTGATGGGACGCAGTTTGCAAAGGGGGCCACAGTCACCTGGTTGCCACTGCCCTGATATACTGGAAGTCGCGGTGAATATGAGTTGATGATGGTGCATACATTTCATGATTTTTCATATTGTTTCAGAATGATATAGATAGAATATAGATGTAGTATGATCACTGCTCTTCTGTTTGACCTGACTTTGGTAATTCCCATTTTCACAGCTTCTGCAGGCGATGGTGGACATTAAGGTCCGCGAAGGGTTCTTGCAGGGTAAGATAGAGCCTGTTTATTTGGTGGCGATTCTTGCATTTGAATGAACCGTTGTTTCCGGTTACTTTTATTACTTCCAATGTTTGTGATGACGGGACTCACTTTCATCAAGGTTGTCTGTCGTAGCGTTGCCATTTCAAACTTTCTTGTAAACATGTAGTTGCAATTGTGCTGTGTTGCTGTTTTCAAGATATCCCTTCCACAGCTGCAAAACCATTGTCACATTGGACTGGACCTGACGAAGGGACATCGTGACCTCCCCATTCCAGGTGTCTAGTTGATGCAAGAATTCGGTCAAAAACTGCTTGCATCACCTCAGCTGTTGTAATTTTGGTGTATGTACCCTCACGAAATTGAATGTGGCAAGTGGAAATCCTCCATAACTGGAGGGTTTTGATGGGAAAATCACCTAGACATACTGGATTGTCCATTGCCGCCCTTGATTACGGGAGGATAATCACACTTCCAATGTGACGTCATTGGATGTATTGGTAACACTATTGGCAACAGAGTGTTCAAGTGGCATGCAGTACAGGTCTGGTGCTGCTGTTGTCAATTCGACGACGAGCTGCCAATGTGAATTCGTCCTGCGGCCAGCCAAAGCTTTGAAGATAGCGGGCAGCCTTCCACAGTGATTTTTTGGTGTGTGAGCAACAGCCCCTCTGATTCTGGTACAAGTTTGTGCAAAGTTGCATTTTTTTCCAGCTTTGGCTGTCCCGGGCATAGAAATGTTCCGATGGTTCTGCGTGTTTGTGAAAAAATGAAAATAATAAGATCATGTCAGTTTTCGTCCATTGATTTTGGCCGTATCTTTTCCGTAGAGATCAGCAGATTTTGTCATTTTCTCAGCAGCTGTTGCGCACCATCGCCTGGTCTCACCCTTTGGCACCGCCCACGCCGTGCGTGTGAATCACCGCATGCAGGGTGTGGTCGCGGGCGTGGACATAGCTGCATGATAGCCAAGCAAGCCCAATAGATGATAGCTTAGCATGGCCAAAGAGGTAAGGTTTGGGATCTATGAGAGTTTATCCAGAAATATCCAGCACAATGGGACCGAATATTGGCAGAAAGCACCAAGACATCCTCTTGAATCCTGATCTCCCAAATGTTGAGCCCAACGGTGTGGCTGTTGTTGTTCAAGCTTACCCATGTCGCTGGAATTCTCATGCGGCAGAGTTAAAAAGGAGCAATGCGGGCTGGTTCCATTCAGAGTGCCTGCATCTTTGAAGCGCACCCAACACCGCATGAAGAGTATCAGAACACAGTAAGCCGCAGTTCCAACTAGAGCAAAAGACCATATTTTGTCTTGGGGTGAAGGGTTCCAAAGAATGGCACCAGGGTTTTGACTCACACCAAGTTGATTGACCCTGTCGTTCGAAGTCAATCGATTGATCAACAATGGTGATTTGTGAAGACTCTTTTGTGAAGACTCTTGCACTTCACCGGTTCAATCAGATTGCAACTTACCTTTCACTTGGAGTCACGCTTGTACGAGTTGGAATTAAGACCCAAGGAACCACAAGTCATAAGACATTTGTCATGTTAAGTGCCAATCAACCGACTTTTTGGGGGTACCCAACTCCGACCTGCGACACATCAAATATGAGCGCCCAGAGACTCGATGCACTGTGGCCAGGATGATCCTTCGGTTGTATGGGTAACGATTCAGATGCCACTTTTCCTCACAAATCTGAGCATCAAATATAATCAATTGGGGTGTATTTCAATCTTTGGGGATAGGCTTTATAAATTTTAGCCTATAATCGTTCCTTTGTGTTCCTTTGGAAGATACTCAGTGGAAGGGTCAGCCACCGCACGAACTGAAACTTCGCCGCAGGCTGAGCCCTTTAAAAGGACCGGCCGGTAGATGCATTGGCAGCCACATTGGCAGAAGAAGAAAACCTCAGGCATGCGTATTGGATAAAAGCCAACACCAAAAAATGTGAAGATGTGACCTCTGGCAAGGATATTCAATTGCAGCTTCGTGACCGTGAGCGGGCAGACTGGTTTTAATTCCTAAAGTTGACAAGATGTTGGGCGTGGCATGTTGGATTGTCACCTCGAACAAGCATATGCATCCATGCTTTCATTGAATCTGTTGTCCAGATGGTTGCCGTCTCTTGAACACAAAACAACAAACACTTGCCAAAAGTTGATTTCTGCAATCTTACCAGAAGCTTGTTGGTCGTCATCCTTATTTTAAAATTTGGTTAGTTCATATCGCAAGAATGACCGTACCTCGGCGGGAAGGACCCTCAATTATAGGCACCCAAAAATGGACGGCTTGGTGTCCTAAAGTCCTAAAAAGTCCTAAAAACAACCAGCGTTTTGTGGGTGCATTGTGTACCCCATTTTGGGTCGTCATAGCCAGAGATTGGGTTTCCTCTTCGTTGCAGCTACATCCCATGGCGCCATGTCCAAAGTTCCCTTGCTCCGCCTGTGTCCGCGGCTGATCGAGCAATTGCTGGTGTGCTGGTGACGTTGATGTTGATATTGTCAGGGAATAGTCCCAAATTCAATCCCATGATTCATCCCGAGTTTGTGGTCATCTTGCATTCTTTGCGGCTACACAGCCATCGTTCCCGAATTGGTTCAAGAAAGTATAAGTATGTCCATGAAAGTCACCCAAATATTTGATGGATAAAACGATGATATGCCAACCATATAGATTTTTCAATAGAACCATGACATGGTTTTCATCTCGATTTTCCAAACCCCCGGCTGTAGGTCTAGAGGAGGTCAGTGTTCCCCACGTGCCGTTGCCAGCATGGGCCTGGAACTTACCTGACCGGTGAAACTGAGAGGGTCATGGAATGGCTTTCCTTTGGATCTCCCCCAGATACAGATGTTGATTGATGTTGACCATGAATGATTTTCTATGATTTTCTATTCAAGTCTCACATTCAAATTCGGGTTGACCGTTCCCAACCCATTGTAAACGGATGTGAATTCACATTTTTTTGTTGGCATTAAAAGATCCATAGAAACAGTCTAAATTTCCCCCATGCGTTTGATGTTCGAGGTGTCCATGTTGGGCACCCCATTCGCACCCCGCAACGGGCGAGCCCGTGGCACGTCCATGGCTGAGGCAAAGCCCGGAGATGGTGCCGCAGGGCGCGTGGTTGGGGAGTCCTAGCTTGGTTCAAAACGGTGGATTGTTCATCGATGTGGAAAAGCCATGGTTTCTGGAGGGGAAAGATTTTACGAAATGGTGGGTAAACACCACATCTATGTTGGTTTATGGGAGGGTAAATCTTAGTGGAACCAGACCAGATTTGACAGTTTGCCCATATTGATGTGTTTTTGTTGCTTCTCGTTTTGAACCTGGATGTATATTTGGGAAAATGCTAAGTCTTTAGAGAACACTTGAAATGAACAGAAGGTAAAGATTCGAATCCTAGGTTTGGCAATGGACCTCGAACCCCCTCAATGGATCCAAATGGAGACAACAAAATGAATAGAAAATATCAGGAAGTCGGATCAAGGTTGGCAACGGGTCAATGGTGAACTGGGAACCCCAAAAGTGAACTGCTGACCATTGCTTGATTTTGGATGGGTGTGAAAACAAAAAAGAAGTGGACTTGAGTAGCAAATGATTCTGGGTGTATAACTTGCCGAACTGTGGATCTGCAGTATTCTGTTGTTTGTGGTAATTCGGGTAAACAATCATGATCAATCATGGCAACGGAAAACGTACCCTCCAGCAATCAAAGATGGCAATGGAAAATCCCAAATTTACAGATGATTTTCCATATTTTCCCAGCTGTAAGCCTCCAGTTACACTGGATTTCCCATATGTTTCCTATGATTTTCCTATGATCTTCCTCTTGTTCAGAGGGAATTTTCCAGCTAGCCATGATCATCGCCATGTCAGGTGGCAACCCCACCCACCACTCCGCCACGCCCACCGTCGCATCATGATGTGGTCCGCTGAGAAAGGAGCACGGGTGGTAGAAGCAACTAGAGATGAGTGATGACGAGTGTAGGACCGAGACTATTGGGATACTACCTCAGTAATGATTGGGATTGAATGATTTCATGGAATCAACATATCACAATTATAACATATCATCCACACTGATTTGATTGGTTGAAAGTCTTCTCAGACGAAGCCCCTTGGCGAAAGCTCAAACCACAGTCACAGAAGATTTGCCAAAGATTTTGCAGAGATGTTGTTTCGCGACTCACCGAACAGAAAATTGGCCAAAAGATTTCTGTCGAGAAAGCTCATGAAAATGGTTTTCCAATAGGCACGCGACAGTAAGAATACAAACAGCAAAAGCGTAGAGAAAGAATCGCAGAAGAGAAGACCGATAAAAACACTTTGGCGATAGGTTTTTGCACTCAAATAGCCCAGTAAATCGAGCTTGGGATCATCACTTATTCTCATACCATGCTGGAGGTTTCAATTTGTTTGTTTCTTGCCATGGCTATCCGAGACGACTGGCTGTTTGGATGATCATCCCAGGTCACCATCACCCAGCAAAGGGCGTACTAAACCAAACTTCCCAGTTACGATCCCCTGGGGCGAAAATACCTGGGGTCTGGAGCTTCGTCAGAAGTGTCCAATCAATTGCAGGTAGCCACCTTGGGTGAAGAAATACTTCAGAACGGACCTTTTAAAAGATTAATAGTAAACCATCCCCAAAATCACCATAAATAAGTGGTATAAACCATCAAAATATAGGTGGTTTATTATTGTTTTACCCACATTACCCAATTTATGCCGCCTGGATCTGGGATGTTGGGACCCCAGGTACCCCCTTGGGCTTTGGAGTCTGATGAGCCGCGTCCCGCCACAGGTGACGGGAATGGGTGTGAGACAAGATGAGCTGTATTGGGGGTTGGAGCCATATCGCTGGTATGGGGTCAACCATAAGAAATAGGATGAAATAGTGATGGAATAGGGCATAGCAACCAGAATGGAAGATTCACTGGATTGGTGAATGGGATTTTTTTTACCGGAAACCTCTATATTTGATGGGAAAATCCATGGTTTCCTGTAAATGTTCCCTTAAACCAAATCCAATGAGAGATAATCTGAGATAACTAATGACATCTAATGACCATATCCACAGATCAGAAGGGCGTTTCTCTGCATTGAAGCGCCCAACCATGGGATTCCTGAGTAAACATTACGAATTTGTGCGGGTTCTGGGAGACGCCCGAGATATCCTGGTATCTCAGAATTGAAGCGAACATTTCTAGCAAATTCCCATGTTAGGAGGTAAAGTAACATGGGTTTCTTGCAAACTTTCCCTCAAGTCAATCCATGGATGTCCATTACATCTCAATGTTATCACATGATGTTTTTGCTTATATCCCATTGGTTTCCACTATATAGTTGGTTATATCTGCCTGTTCTAGAAACCCTTTCAGCACCACAAACCAACCGTTGAATCGGTGCGTTCCATATATGTTTCCACAAAAAGTCATTTGTCTCATCGCTAAATCCCATGTATCCCCATATAATATTCCCACAAAAATAGCCAGTGAAACGCCGATTGTTATTTAAATCCCATACATCCCTGATATTCATGTATATAATCCATGAAATCCCGATGTGTGTTGCTTAGATCCTATTACATCCCATTTATCTCCGTACCAGTATCCAAAAATCACTCGTGAAAATTAGTGAAATCCCCATGTTTGTTGCCTTAAATCCCATAAATCAACTCCCAAAGAGAAAGCTGTTGATCACCTCCCCTAGGTCTCATGATTTCTCACAGCTTCCCGTAGGTCGCCTGACTGCGCGCGATGCCACCCTGGCCTTCCTCGAGGAAACCGCAGGCAAGGCTTTGGAGGCTCAGCAAGCTGCAGAGGCCTGGGGCCAGGTGAGTTCAGCAGAAATCCTCGGTTTTTAGGGTGAAAGAATGCGGAAGTTACCCTCTGGTAATCAAAGATGCTAATGGAAAATCTCAGATGTAGTTTGATGATTTTGCCAGCTATAAACCTCCATTTATAGGACATGGGGAGGTTCCAAGTGCCACGTTTGAGTACTGGTGGAGACGAATTGGGGATTTAAAGAACTCTCAAGTTCTTGTTTGAAGGAGCCAGAAATTGGCGACCCAGAGAAGTGGCAGGTTTCGTCCCGTTTCCAGATGGGACTAAACCATTAGCAGCAGAGGGTTTTTACCGCCAGAAAAATGGTGTATATAGTCGAGATATGATGATATAATATATATATATATATAGGATTATAACATCTGATAGTATGTAAAACCAAGAAAACTTTGTGATGGATCAACCGAGATGGATCAACCGACTAGCCATACTAGCCCACTACAAGTTCCACCTTCAAGCAAAAGTCTTGATGTTTTCAGGGGTCGAAAGTGGTTGACCGACCAGAAAGTTTAGAGATGATCAGCAAAAAATGGCATAGACTGGCAGCATTTGCAGCCCCAAATGTTGAATAATTAGTCGCCAAAATTTAAACAAAATTGAAGCTGTGGGGATTTGATTCATCCGCAGCCACTTGGGTTTTTGATTCGATATAATGTTGATTGGGGCGTGTTCACTTGGGAAAACCGAGAGTCAGCAATCTGTCAGAGCCCTTGCTTGGTATGGTATACCTCTGGTTGCCCTTGGATATTTTGAGCGTAGCAAAAGGCGTCGGCGCAGCAAAAGCATTTGGCCAACTTGCCGGTGAATCCGTGGGGAAGCCAAGATAGCAATAACAGATGCATTGCTGGGTCACATCAAAGGGAACTGGAGGGTGATGGCATCCCCTACCATCGCTCCGCGCCCCTTTGGCAGATGGCAGGAGGAGCATGGGATAAAGGTTATGTCGTACTCGTTGAAGTAATTCTGTGTGAATCATACATGACGATGTGATATGGTGATTTCCATCTTTGCAGCCGGGTTGATGACTGCGAATATCCATCTCACTAGACACCCGCGAGTCGCACAGATCTGAATAGGAGTTTTCCTTCCACTTCTTCCATGGAATTATCAGAATGAGCTTGGTAAATGTCCCACGTCAGGGATTTTGGGTGTCACCTTGAAATGGTTTAACCTTTTTGCTGATGACTCCACCTGCGTAGTTGGGTGCTGGGACAAAAAAATCGCCCGCTCCAGGCATCTGATCATTCCTGCAGGCCTTGTGCTCAGACAAGCGAAGTTTTCATGTGGCAATGGGAGTCCAACATGGAGTTGCTGGTAGAACTTACTGCCCCACATCCAAATCATTCAATGACATAGGTATGTGTCAAAGCTTGCCATATTTGGGGGGATGAACATCCATAGACAAGAGCTATTTTGAGGTTCACCAGGGTACCAGGCTCTTGACTCATACCCATATCACATGTGCAAGGTCTCAAGTGCAAGCGCAAGTCGCAGACACCACGGCAGGACCCCAAACACTTGGACGTGCAGCAGATCCGCCATAGTGGATGGTGCTGGTGCTGGTGATCATCATCTCGATCATGCTGATTTCAATTTGTCAATTTGGTTCCATTCTTGGATGACCTATCTATGACCTATCTATTAATTCGACATGACCTACTTGCATCACTGTTTCGCAGTTTTATGATGATGTACGGATGCACTACTTAGCTCTACCTAGAGTGGAGGGATTCCATAGCGGTCCTGTTTCTTTCAGGAGCAGAACTTAGCTCCTTCATCTCCGTGGCATGGACGCAGAGGCACATCATCTAAGAAGATTCCAGGAAAAATGAAACGGCAAAACTTGCGAAGCAAACAGATTGTGGTGTCAAAATGAAAGATGCCACTCAAATTCAGAACATAAGGCATGGTTTTAAAAAAATGGTCAGATGGGATCCCTGCTTTGTGGGAGACCTGTCGATGGAGGCACGGAGGTTCACCAGCACTTTTCACAGATGAAGTACTTTTTTTGTACTGGTTGGTTTAGAATAGGATTCCCATCATTGATGACAATCCCAGATTCATCTTGGTTGGATAGGACAACCCCGTCCAATCATTAACCATCATTTCTATTCATTTGTCAATTGTATCCACTTATATTCCCATATTTGTGACATAATTCACACTTGAGAGGTAAGGTTATCCTTCATCCACAATTGTTAGGTAGATACATTATAAATCCATCAAATATTAGTATATTGTCAGGTATGTAACATTATGTAACTATCATCCATCAGACATTTTCCCACATTTTTCATAGCTCAAGATGGCGCCACCAGACGCCATGGCTGCCAGGGAACACTGGAGAGGCAGAGAGGAAGACCTTGGAGTTGACCTTGGCGCGTCTGGTTCTTGGTTGACGAATGTTAAAACCATGGGAAAAATCCATTGGATGAAGAAAACCCCAGCATACGATAAGCAAGAAAAGTGAGTTCATGAGATGTTTGATTGGATGTAAGCAGCAAAACTAGAGAGTTTACATGGGATTTTGTTCTTCCCATTGCTTCGAAGATTGATCCAGCTGATTTTCTTGCTGCTTGGCTGATCTGAAACGAACTTGATTTGCTTCTGCCAACTGCAACAGACAGTCCGTCACTGGTGCTTGAGCAGCAGATTTAGAGGAAGCTGTGACAGTACCAAGTTTTCAGGTCTCTAAACCATCAGAGTCTCCACAGATATGGCCAGGTGACCGCACAAGCGAAGCAGAAGAAGAGGCCATGGATGGTCCCCATTCGTTTCCACACCATACTGGGGATGTCACTGTCACCAAAAAAAAAAAGTAAAACTGGGTGAATGATAAGTGAATGATAGGGGGATGTGGCTGACGTTTTGACATTTCGATGGTGGTACACAGTATGCAGTATCTTACCAAAGTTCGTTTTTCCCAGACATCTTAGATCAGTCTTGACATCACCGCAAAGATATGAGAAGTTGTTGAATTGAAAATTTTGGGAGCTGCCCCAAACCAACAAACTAGGACGGTTTCACTCCTATTGCATGAACCCGTGTTAGGTACTTGATTGGGTTTCCTCAGGTTGGCTAGCACCCAAACAGATGGTGATTTCTCTTAGACTTCCTAGTCTTGATCATGATTTTCCAAGTTGGAGCCAGCATACTTATTCGCAGACGACCTTATTTTCTGACCCTTTCCCTTCCATCCTCACCACAGGCGCGACAGGCTCGAGTGCAGCTAAGAGACAAGGATCAGCAGATTGCCCCCAGAGTCTGGGCCCCAGGGAGCTGGCCACGAATCACTGACTGGGCTTAGCTTAGCCGCTAATTCGGTGACGAAAATCATGGCAGTTTCCTTTGGAAAAGAATACTTTTTGGAAAGTCTAGATGGAAATGTGTTCATTTTGATGGCTTAAATCCGATTAAATCCCAACTTTTTGTTGGTGAAGAGACACCGAATGCTTGGAAAGACCCGGTTTCTTCGGGTGCCCGGCAGTTCGCGGCTGGTCTTGAGGTGGTTACCACCAAAGCTCAACGCCAGTGTGGCATCAAAGATCCAGGCGTCGATTGTGGGATTCGGATGGGAGCGATTGATATAGGCATGGGTCAAACATGCGGTAATGGTCCATGAATAAATGGTCCAATTGGGGTAACTATCCCCAAAACATAGTGATATAGACCCTGAGAAACACAAGGTTTGGCCATGTGTTAGTCCAAAACAGTCAATCCATTGGCGTCCTTTCTTGGTAGATTGGGTAGACTCCTTGGGTGTCAAAATGCGTATTGTTCCCCTGAGACCATGCATCATCCAAACTCGTTGCCCACTGCTTTTCGCAGACTGGATGGATTTCCCAGCAGTTTCTAGCTATTGCATAGGAGGACACTAATGGACACTATGGAACGATGCTGAAAATCCAGTGTGGAGCAACCTCTTGGCCGGGATGTTCTTGAGAAGATGAATTGTTCCAGAACTGCATCAAGGGGTATGGTGTAAATTCACCGCTGCAACGTGTTGCAGGCGGCTTGTGGGAAGCCTAGCCTCCGAAGCAGCCATGGGGGCTTCATGTTGGGAGTTTCCAGTGGAGGGCAAGGGATGTGTTCCTTCCAGTACTGTGCACCCCAGCTGTTGATTTCCGAGATGAGCCCAGGTCCCACAGTCGCCAGGGTTACATTGCGCAGCTGCAAAGAGAGAAGGCCAGTCGCGAGGAAGTCCAGGCAGGGGGTAAAACAACGGCCTGGTGGATGGTGACATCATTGGGAAAGTGGTCCTAGGTTATGCAGTCTGTTTATCCAGTTAAAATATGTGAAATGCTTCAACCAACAAAGACTGCTGTTTGAAGCAAGAAAGAAATCGGAAGGGAACCAACAAAAGCTGAGTACAAAAACAGCATGAGTCGATTTCATGGGATCCGCCTGGATCCATGGTAGATTTCCTGTAACGAGAAGATCACCTTCAAAAGGTCAATCCGGGATGGGAAACTCCCATGTGGCCACTTGTTGGGAAAACTGGAAAATGATGCCTGATTTAAACCTCGAAACATTTGAGGGCACCACCTAGGTCTTATTTGTTATTAGTAACTAATATTAGTTATTAGACAAACCCACACTGGGATATGATTGGCAACGCATGGCGGACAAAGGAGGTGTGGACTCTATTGGCGATATCACCGATAAAGATAGATGGACAGACAGAATAGATGAATACATATGGATATGGATCTGGATAGATAAACATATACTCACAAAAATGGATAGAATGGGGATATCGCTGACAAGAACGGCATATAGATCCTGATCAGCCCGTTGTGTTTGATGGTTCGGAGGACCCAACTGGGTATGGCTCTTCACCATCCACCCAGGTTGCGCTGGATGCCCAACGCGAAAGGAGCAGGTGTGGAGCGTTGGACGTGGATGGTATAGCATCAAACAAATCCCAAGCTGCACAGCCAGGGGACAACAAATGGATACAGAAAACTGAGATTTGCAGTTTCAAGTGTAATCTGGTGTCATGTAGAATGTCTACCATAGTCACACCCAGCTCCATAAGTCTTCCAGGGATGTCCATGTGGTGTTTCACAGCTGTTTGGATCGGCCGACGAAAGGTACGAGCAAGCCTTCGAAAGGCAAGAAGACAAGTGACCCAAGGGTTAGGAGGATTCCCATAACCGCACCGGCGGCCAGCCGATGATTAAGGAACAGCATACGACGCAACCGGTCCTTTTTGTAGGGTTGAGGGTTGACTGCTTTTCCCTTATCCCCTTGAAGTTTGCGGGGTTCAACCAACTGGTTTGCACGGGATTTCCAGTAAATCCCTACAAATCGTGGAGTAAAAACATGTAAAATCCCAACATTTCCCCCAGTTGTGCCTGAAATTTACCAGGTACTTCGCAGCCCAAGCTGCCGCGCATGCGCTGCAACTGGAGATCCAGGAGGTGGATCTGCTGTTGATAGGTGGGAAGATTCATGATTCAACCGCTCAATTGTTGGGATAATAGGATTTTTATCTAGTATGAAATGGGATAATCATGCTCACTATTAAATATTTTGGATTGTATTCATCTATCTCTAAATTGTTGATTTTTGATGTTTCACTGATTTAGCCAACCAAAATGCACTGATTTGCCACCAAACACAGGGATTGAGCCATTGAATAGTGAATATGGGTATGTGTAGAGATGGAGTGAGAGCTCCAATTGTCAAATCATGTTGCGAACATCCATATTCCAATTCGAATTTCATGTGTAAGTCCTTGTTTTGTCGTGGTGTTTTTCAGAAGTTGTGTCTTTCTGAAGACATAGAGGGCTTCCAGATATATAGGCTATACATGGCTATAGAGGTTCTATACCCCTTATATCCCATATATTCCCATCATCAACAGGGGATACATCAAATGGGTACTGTACATAACCTACATAGCCTATGAAAATTCGATGTCTTTCAGCCCCCAGGCTGAAGCAAGGGCCCTTTGGCGTGCCAAGTGCCGTGATGTGCCGCTGGGCTTTTGAGCGAAACGGTGGGTGCAAACCATCCCAAAGTTGTTTTTTTAATTGGGATGATTGATCATCCATGTCATGATTGTCGTGCTGGTATGGTTGTAATTGGTTGTATGGTTTTGTGTCTACCCATTTTTTGTGAGGGCTCATCCAGTTCATTGCGGTATGGTATGGTTTATGTTTGCGATTTTGTTGGGATGGTTCCTAATGGTGTTATGGTTTTATTCCTGGAGGGTTTTCTGATCAGACTAATGTGGTAGAAACACTCTCAAACCATCCCGATCCATCCCCAACCAAAAATTGGTGGTGCAAACCATCCCAAGTTGGAGGTGAATGATTGGGTTTGCCACATTACCAATGATCAATGATGGGTGCAAAATGGGAAAATCACTCAACTTCTTGAAGCGGTGAAGGCGTCAGATTGCGTTGGCAGATTTCCAAAGATCATCAATCCAAGTCTGTGCATGTTTGCGGCAGATTTGCGGCTTAGATGTCAGAAGATGAAGTCCAGCAAAATTGACTTTCAAATAAGTGCATTCAGTATGGTTCTTTGTTTGAAACCATACGAGTCATCAAAAGACATATGTTGGACCCGGCTTAGGTCCCCCCGATAACAATTCCAATTGCTTCAAACAGTTTCTGACACCATCTTCTAAAAAGTCGTGTGTCAATACGGCAGCAACAGCCCTCGAAGGCAAGGAAGAACAGAAGGAGGTTGTGTCAACGGATCAGATGTTGTGTCGTATCTCCACGAACATGCAAGCTGCGAACATGAAACTACCAAAGGTCGCTGGAAAGTGTCCTGAAGTTTGACCTTCTTGGCCCCTCTTGAGCTCTGCTTGAAGACAAGTTGAAGTCAGACAGTTCCTTACCAAAGACACCGCCAGGTGTTGGTTTGAAAGAACTAGTGAGACTAAGGTTGCATCTAACTGTCTAACTTAATATTTAAACATCTGACTCTCATGGTCTCTGAGGCAAGAAGATGTGATCCAACAGCGGCAGGACCTGGGCCCAGGATGGCTGAACCATTCACGGTTTTAAAGGTCTGATGTTCGTAAAGCAGCAGTAAATCATGCCCGATGTTACCATATTTTACCATAAATGGGTTGTATGAACCATCAATATATAGGTGGTTTATTATTGCTTTACTGACAGTGGTCTATTGAACTGCACTATGTTTTACTTGGAGCTTAAGCGCCGTCTAAATCCCGACGAGGCCTTGTTCCCAGCCGTGCCTGTTTGATAACATCACCCAGGCTTGCTGAGGTTTCCAAGGGCTAAAGCGGCTATGGAACAGGGAACCAATGGTAACATATGGTAACCATCAAAACTCGAAGGTAACACAGGGAACTTATCCAAGTCCTAAAGTGTTCCAGGAGTTTAGAGCCCGGAAGGCAAATGCCAAAGAGTGTGAAGGTGCGCCTGGAGATGTTGGTGAACTGGTGGCCATTGGGATTTCAAGAGAAATGTGAGATAGAACCAAAAAATGAAGAGAGAGAACCAAGAATACTGATAAGTTCCTGATTTTAAGGGAAGTTGCAACCAATTTTGATCTGGCTGGTAGTTCCAAAGTCTTGCTATTTTCCATCCTTGCCTCTTTGAGAGGTTGAAGGTTTTAACCACAACGAGCAAAGGATTTGGTGGAAACTTGGGGACTTAAAACAGTAAATCTCAAAACGCTTTCTTGGTAGACTAAACTATGGTTGTGAACCTCCATTTTCACACCGTATGTGGGACCCCAACAGCATCCAAACCCAAACCGTTTGGAGAAAGCTCCCTCAGTTCAAGAAACACCATACCTTATTTACATGATATCCAATAATTCGAAAAACTGGTATCGATGACTAGCCAGGGGTGGACCGTTTTCAGCCTGCGACAGTTTGATTCTTCCACCAACCCAATGATCTCAACCAAGGTGCGACGGGTTACCAGATCGGGTCAGGGGTGCCCAGCAGCGGGCATGGAAAATGACGAGTTTCCCCCTTTGGGAACTGGACCTGGCAAAGGAACATCCGCCTGTTCAGTAGGACCCACAAATCAGGAATTCTCCGGCAAGCCACATTTGATCACCAGCGGATAAATTACCAGTTTTCTTGATGATATCCCTTCTTTTGGTTGCTTAAATCTTCGTTTACATCATCATTTTGGCGCCCCAACTCAGGAGCTGTGAAAGGCCACCAGGCTCAGCTGTCTAAATCCTATCTGTTGGATCATGTCCATCATGCTTTGCCGCAGGGTGCCAACTGAAAAATATCCAACTGCACAAACAATATCCTATCAAAAATGGTATACCCAAAAGATGTTTCATGGCAAATTTATAAATCCAACATGTTATTATGTTTCATGTCTTTAATCTCAACCAATCCATGTCGATACCCAAGGCGCGACGTCTTGGGCGACTTGCGCGCGCTGCAGCAGAGCAAGCTGCAGAACGCCGTTGGGCACCCTGGGTTTTTCGCACACCTTGCGGATCCTGCACCGGGTGGGCGTATCCACAAATAAGGGATACCCCAAATGACCATTTGATTGGGGGATACAATGGATATGAATGCGATACAACTTAGAGCCAATCACATGGGGATAACTATGTTATTGTTACAATCCAGTGATGAAGACCAAAGATATGGGTCAGCATGGAACAGGTTGGAATGTCAAAAAGAATCCGCAGATCTTCACATTCACAAGCATTGGGGGAGTACATCGCCCGTAAGGCCCATTCTGAATTGCATTTGAGCCAGTATGTGTTTACTACATCCCAATATGGCTCCATTCTGTCCCAATGTAATCCAAATTAATCCCACTAAGATCCCATACAGATAGATTTTTCTACGTATATACTATACACGCTACCCCCCAAGATCAGCGATTCAAAGGGTAGAGGATTCCTATGTGTATCCGATTATAGATGATATCATACATCCCCAGAAATCCCATTCTGATCTACCAGGATGAAAAGGATCCACACCCTGAAAGTCCCACAGCCGCCGCCTCAGCAGCTGCGTGCCGACGACCTCCTTGCACGGCGGCAACGGAAGCAGCAGGCAGCGCTCAGGGGTGGATCTATATGGATTTCTTGAAGAAATTCTTTGGTCGGCTGCTAGAAAGAATTTCATGTCGTGAGTTTGTTGAGGGTCACTGTTGGATTCGCATTGCCATCAGGCTGGAAAAACCCTCCAACAGCATGGGTGGAGTCGTCACGACATCCTAGAGAAATCGGTTCCATTTTCCCATGTAGGAAGGAGTTATCCCAACTCCTGGGGTGTCTATGGTCGAAATGGGATGGGGGGATGGCTTATTCCAAGGTCGATCCTTAAGAAGGCTGCAGATTTCTCGACTATTTCTCACTAGCCATGGTTGGATAGTAACTGGGTACATAATCAGGTGATAACCACATCAGAACTGGGAATTTTTGCATAGTTCCTAATGAACCGCAGTCTGACAGGGTTGCTCCAACCTATGGTGAATCATGTTTTTTTTGTCGGGACAAATGTTGGGAGTCTTGCCTCTACCACTTTTCCCCCCTTTGTATTTCAGATGTTGGGAGCAACCTTGTTTTATGAAATTCCCATGTTTGCTGCTAAAATTCCCATGTTTATTCTGGTTTGCTGATATTCGCCCTGCTTCAATCCCCATGTTTCTTGGTGCCAGTCTGGCTAGGAGGCCCGAGACGCCAAGGAGCAGGATCAAGCGGCTGTCGTTCCGACCTGGTTCCGGGGTTAAGATGTGGAAAATGGTGGGAAAACGATATGGAAGCTGATGATTTTTTGATGGTTTTAGGCGATGAAAATGAGATGGACAACTACCATATCCACCATTTTTTGGAAGAGTTGGTCTCTACTCTTCATGGAAAATGCTGGATTTAGACCCGTTTTGTTGGAAGTCCATCTGGCAGATGGGCTGAATTGTCAGTGGAAATTGGTTCTTGAGCAACGACTTGCTTGGAGGGCACAAGCAGCGGACTCGACGCCAAGTTAAAAGCCATATGTGGCACTGAAGTGCTTGGTGTTTTCAAAAACTGTTGATTATCCCCAGAAATGGAATGATCATCTGCAAGGACTTTGATATGTTTCGGTTTGAAGTTTGAAATCGCCAAATCCGGGCACTTCAGAAACTCCTGGTGCCGGCCAGGCAGAGATGATGTTGGCACACGCGCATGCACATCATGCTTGTCGTATTGCCAGGCTGAGTGCCTGGGGTCCGAATTGCCACCAAGCATGGGGGATGGGGAACCAATATGTCGGGGGATCTGGTGATATATGTATGTTATATGTACTTATGTGTACGGGATGGGGAGAAAAAACTCTTGCGGCATTCCATGTGCATGTCCTAATGCAGGCAGCACCAGGAACGAGAAAACGCAGATCCGCCAGGCGTGAGAGTTGCCTCACCAAGCAATGTTGGCCCTCGGCTGATGGGAGAAGCTGCGAGGATGTTTCCCAGTCGATCTGTTTTGGGGGCTAGAAACCACCAGTTTTCATTACAATCATTTTATGGAGGAAGTGTCTGAACTGCCTCTCACAAAACTAAGATGGAAACCAAAAAGGGCTTTGTCCAATAGGAAAGGCATCTTGCTTATTCTAAGGTTTTGCTATATGGTTCCATGTTGTTCAGAGATGTGTAAGGGTCTGGGGTCGAAGGCAGATCATCTCCAGATGCAAGTTCTTGCCGTATCCACTCAAGAAGTCGACGTCAGAGGGGTACCAAGCTTTAACCAGCCTTTTCGGATCTTTTCGGCTTGGGGGGGTTGATAGTTTTGACACCCAAAGAACCAGGTCAGATCCCGGACTTCGTTTGCAAAGCGCACGCTGGAGCTTTACAGCATCAACTTCGAATCAGAACTTGCAACGTTGCAGCCCAACAATGCCTGGATCATGCGACCAAAGCCGCCAACAGAACCACTTCAGCATCTACTCAGAGAAAGAATCACCAAAAACAAGAAACAAAGCAGACGGCAAAACCACCTGGTCCTCTGTAGTCCTGTCAGTATTGTTTGAATTTCCCCCCAGGAGCACCCGCAGCTTAAAGTTTTACCATACCAGGCATCTTACTGATCGCTCTAGAGCCATGAGTACCTTGAGCTTGATGTCCTTGCCCAAACGTGTCGTGACTTGGTTTGAAGCTATGCAACAATTGTCCTGGTGAGGGCTCGATGTTTCTGCTAAAGACGGCTACATTTTGCGGCTTTATTCCCCCCCACAGCGGAAAGAAGAGCCAAACTCCAGCATTGGATACCTTTTAGGAGCCCTGCAGCTTGATGTCTTTCTTCCAACAAACTCTCCAACCTCCGCAGCTGAAGGGTCAAATGGTAATCATATCATATCATATCTTACAAAAGTGGCAAACCCAAAATCCCTGCATTTGATCTTCGTTTTTGCAGCCCATGAAGCCCATGAAGCCCAAAGGTTGAGGTTTCAACCACGCACCACAGCTTCCACTGTCAGGTGATCGTGGGCTATGGACCTGTGGGGCACATCCTGTTGGAGCGCCTCAGCTGTGGAGTTTTCTGTGCCTGTTCCAGCTATAAGTGGAAGGTTCCGTACATAAATATGGTGGGGGTTCCCCAAATGGATAGGTTTGTTTTTTGATGGAAAATCCCAAAAAAAAATGGATGATTTCGGGATACCCATGACGAAACGGCCACAGTCAGCCACCAGGCACCTGGTGGAGGGGACCGAAGTGGCCTTGGAGATCACCGTGATTTGTATCTCGGCAATCAAATAGCCATCACTACTATGGAAGTTCCCACTGTGATAAAAAAATCATCACCAACTTCCAGTTATTCCATGCTATTCCGGTATTCCCCCTAGTTCAGAAATCTGTTGATTCTCGAAAATTTTCTGTAGCAAAGGGTCAGGTTTTGGTGGGTATCATTTCTTGATTCCACTATGACTGTAGATCATGAAAGAATATCATTGGGATTCGACCAACGCCACACAAAGCGGACCTCCCTATGAATAGATATTTGGGGTACGCCCTTATCAACGTAGTTTGTGGTGGTTAAGATTCGCTTAAACCAGAAACTCAACCATTATTTGAGGGAATCACCTGCCGCATAGAGATATGCATGATAACCCTCCAACCTGTGTGACGCCTTTTTTTATATCTCCCAGCTCAGCGCCACCGGGCAGGTGAAGAGCCACGCCTGGCGTACAACCGGGTGGCCATGACCAGCTACTTCCAGCATCGTTCACCGGAGGAGTTGGCGATGGTCAGTATGGAATGGCTGGAAGAGAAGCAGCTCAGCTTGGTGGGTCCATCCCAGGACAAAAAATGGGGGGTTTTACCATGAAAAAACATGGTGAAATGGTGATTTGAGAAGGCATAGGGATTTTTCAGCATAAAGGACAGGCGATCGAGCTCCGTTGGATGAAATTGGATGGCTACTTGTGGCTTGAACTTGGATGGAAAGTTGAGTACTTTGATCTTTTGCCATGAATAGGGTACTAACCAGCTAAGAGTTCGATTGTTGCAGCATCTCTAAGATTGGCCATGATTTGTATGATCCAAACCAGGGACCTCCAAGTTATTGCCATCAAAACATGAGGAAACCCATGTTTGAAACTGGTGGATTTTGGGGTGGTATACCATGTTGGATAGTTGAGAGAGTTGGTGAGTGGTATTATTTTGTTCATTCCAATGACTGGGACATGAAGATTTTTCAGCTTGGCGAACCCCAGAAGACAGTGACGCAAGGTTGCTGAATTTCCGGAATGTGGGGATGCGGCTAAATTGGGACATCCAGTAATAAAATTGATAGTGTAATACATGGCCAAACTGCCAAACTTGGTGGGTCAATGAATCCTAAAATTTCACCCCTACCAACATGATTGGGATGCCACTGTTGCCTCGGACCCAACGGTTGGGTATGGGATCGCTGAATGCTAAACATCACTGAAATGTGTGGCTCCATCGATCCTAATTCTTACTTGTAGTTGTTTGAATCCAACAAAAATTCAGGGTCTACCACCCTTTCACTGCGCTCCAGAGTCTTAGCTGCGCACCTGTTTTGTTGGGTTCCTTCATCCGGACAGAAATTCCCCAGGAATGTCCAGCTGATTTTCGCCCGGGCCACCTGCATCAAGCGAGCTCAGAAGCGAGTGGTCTATGAAGGTGTCAATGTTTCAGGCGAGATGGAGTATGATGAGTTCCTCGCAGCATTTCAGGAACGAATCTTCGGAAAATCAACTGGGCGAGAAAAATGATTGTGTCAGGAAGATGTATAGGATTATAGGGATGTAACAAATGGATATAACCAAAGAATCTAGAGTGAAAATGTACTGGGGTATGATTGGTATGCGTTTTCTGGTTCAAGTCCTTTGGCTGGGATTATTGTGTGTTTTGGCAGTTCCACCACTAAGCACTGATCGTTTGAGTAGCAGTTGCCAAGGTTGAAAGGGTTTTCTAGAAAATCACCTCGCCAACACTACCTACTACGCATCGGTCTTGGTCATATGTTTACCGGTTGTGAAGCTATTCGTTTGATCGGGGAGCACATTCCCCATTTCTATCCATTTCTTAGTCATGCTTTTCCCAGGGCTGCGATGCTTTCACTAAGGCTGGTTTTGGCCACTGGCAGCAATCCATTTGTCCCGCCACTGGCTGGATTGAAGACGTCAACTCCAGGGATCTTCCTGTATCGGACCATTGAGGATATGGATGCTCCTTTTGCAAGTGGGGGGCCACCATGATCCGAGCCAACTTATATCCCTCTGATGGGATGGTGGGGTTGAGACACTCGGGTCATCACCTTCTAAGGGTTGGCTTCGTGGTGCTGGGTCATCAAGAAATCCCTGTCCGGGTGATATTGCATCGTCGGAGTTTGGGAGGGGGGAGATTCACCAAAGCTAGGGTCAAGATTTCAGCAGAACCCCAGCAGAATAGGTAAAGCATTGCAGAAAAATTATTGAGATGTACAGTTGGCAGCGGGTGTTTGAAGCATGGCAAGTACCTAGTTCTAGCTAGGATAACTCCAGCTGCAGGATTGTCTAACCAGGATTATGAATCCTTTCCCCTGACACTTAACACCCAAGAAAGTCATGGCTGTGTACTGGATGGGGTTCCATAAAGGGGGGGTTTAATGACAGTGGGATGGAATTATCTCCATTTCTTTGTGGAAGTTGCAGTTTATATAGTTATATAGTTATATAGTTGTATAGTTATATAGTTATATTGATGGGTATTCCCCTATTCTTATAAAACTACTACCCACTTCAGGATCAAATACAACTTTTTTTGGAGCTCATACGTTTTAGATCATTTAAGTTGCATCAAGTTATCACTGCTGTATCGTTGTGCAGAACCCACATGGCCCACCTCAGGATGCCATCATCGCCCGCGCTTCCGGACGTCGTCGTGCCGCGGTCATCGGCGGCGGCTTGCTGGGCTTGGAGGCTGCCAAGGTGCCAAAGTCTGGGGAAGCCAGTGGAGTTGTGGAGCTTGACCTGCAAAAATGGGGATAGAGCTGGACAAAAAACAGCAGCGGAGAGAAAGAAAACCAGGTAAGATGGGGTGATGACCCAGCAAAAGTGAAGATTTCACTGTTTTTGCTGACTGGGAACCAAATCAGCAAACTAGGTATTTGGCCTCCGGTATATCAACGTATATACATAAAACTCAACATTGGTAGATTATCATGTTGAAGGAAAAAACATGTGGTATATAATATGCCTTTTAGCTTACAACCAGGTAGGGATGAAAGGAGCAAAAATGACAATGTAACCGTCAGGTTTCTGGTCAAAGTATAACGACCTCGTTTAGGACCTACACATTATCAGGAAACCAAAGAAGATCCTCAAACAATAATCTGCAGATTCTTTCAGCTTTGTGAATCAAAATAGATTTAGCCAGAATAGTGGGCCTCTACTACATCTGTGAGGCCCAAGAATCCTTTTTTTCCATCGGACCTAATCCTTACCTCGATCCATGGGCTTCACTGTCAATTACTGACCATTAGGACCTCATCCGACCCTAGCAATCCCCATTTTTTACGGGTGGATTCTCCATCCCTATCGGTTCACAGTCCATTTTCCTGCTTCAAAAACCCCCATCCTACCATCTTTTCTGCGGAGGCCTTGCTGGACCTTCAAATGAATGTCTCAGTGCTGGAAGTGGCACCCTTCCTGATGTCTGCTCAGTTGGACCAGGCCAGATGCCGCATGAAATCGGTCAAGGAAGAGTCCAAGAAACTGGAAAATGATGGATAGTTCCGTTCAGTTCATACCCTTTGGTAGTTTAGCATAGCTATTGAAAATGGCCGTTTATGGTTGATTTTTCGATTTCTATGTTAGTTCACCAGGGCGTCCTGGCGACTAACATTTTGCAATGTTTCACTAGGCAATTTACCACCAATGAGAATTCTCAGTGACATGTCCATGTTCATGAAACCCCTCATGCTCTGTAGGTAGCATTCCCTTTCCATCACCATCCAGAATTGCTGCAGTGTCGCAAACTCTTTTGAAATCAGAAAACAAAGGTGATCCTCCCTATTCTTCCGGTGTTTCTACCTCTTTTTGACCCTATTCTTAGCCCTTCACAACCAGGTGGCCGGAGAGCTGTTGGAGAAGCGCCTCAGTAAGTTGGGTCTCTCGATCCACACAGCGGTCGAGCTACAGGAGGTGCTTTGCAACGAGGATGGCGTGCGCTTCGTGCGCCTCAGAAAGCCACTGGGCTTGCGCTTGGGGGATGGTGGATGAGGCGCCAAAGATACATGGAGTTGGTAAGAAACAGGGGAAGGTAAATGGTGGTTGTTTCTGGTTCTGGTGGGAGGGAGCTGGCCTTTTTTGCATCTTGGGTTGTTTCAGATGGAGGTTTTCCAGCTCGAGATATTGTCGCTGCTAAATTATTGGAGGCCTTTGTTGTCAGAGTGGAATCAGTACTGCAGGTGGTGACACACACATCCTGAGGAATCCCTCACAGTAGTGGAATCACCATGCCACATGAGAGCTTGACCAGGGCATGTATAGGATCGCAAAGCCCAAGCCTACCCTTGAACCCCCACGAAGAATTGATGCCTACTAGGGTCCACAAGGACCATGCTGATCATACTGTCACATCAAGGCATTCTATAAGGTTCAAGTCACTGGTACATAGTCGCGAGCAGGCGATGGCTCGCTAGAAACCGAAGAACGGTAAACTGCTACAAGTGTACCACAGATGACATCTCGAGTCACCTGTCGAACAAGCAACCCCGCCTCGAACCATCCTAAGTGTATCAACGTATTCATTCCAACTCCCATCACCCAACCCCCATCATCATCATCATCATCATCATCATCATCATCATCATTCTTATCCCTACGGTTAGTCCATGTTAGTCCGAACGAACATCCAAAGCCATCATCAGCCTCATTGCTAGTCTTGCTCTCATCAAACTCCGTCCACTGAGTCCCCCGAAACCCATCAGCATCTGGAGCTTTCCGAAAATGCTGGGGGCCCCCAAATCATGAGCCAAGTCATTCGACTATCTTGGTATATTTTAGTATTGAAACAACCATGGTGACTTGATCCCCCGAAGCCTGAAGAAACCCTCAAATAATCATAGCTAATCATAGACATTAATCATTATCAACAAGTATTAACAATTACTAACCACTATTGGCCATTATGAAAACAACTATTAACCATCAGCATCCGCCAGGGATGGCGTGGAGTCCTTCCTGGAAGTCGATCTCTTGATCGTTTCCTGCGGCATCCGCCCCCGCGACGAGCTGGCGCGGGACTGCCAACTGGAACTGGGCGAGCGAGGCGCCGGAGAAGTGGTGAAGTCCTCGAAAACATGGAAATTGAAACATGGAAGGATGCGATTTAAACCAGCCAAGATTGGGATTGAACTATGAAAATGAACTGATAAAAAAGCAGCCAAAATGTGGTGTGAACTATGAAAACTATGGATTTAATGATTGAATCGTGGATGTTGTGCGTGTGCGTGTGTCTGGAAACGGTGTATAGCCCCAGGTATGGCAAATTTTATAGAGAAAAAATTATGGTGAACCACTGGAATTTTCGGAGTCTCTATTTTCTGGCAAAGCTAGATGATATGTTGATGGTGATCGTTGAGAAATTGTTGAGACTTGGTAGATGGGAAGCTGAGTTTGTAGAACAAACCGGAATATGGATTTGAAGGGTCATTCTAAGCCACCAAAACTTGGGCATCAGAGCAACCAAAACGAAACAAGGTCCCCCTTTGTTGGGAGTGGTTAAGCATCACAAAGAAAAAAATACGCAACCCTTCTGCACTCAATCCGCAAATATGCCCAGGTCCATTTCATTTGCCATCGGAGGTTTGTGATGTTGGTATTTAAAAGTGTGAGACCAAATTCTTGATGTTTTCTTGTAGGCCGCGATCATTGACAAGTGCCATTCTCCAAGAGATATGCGTACTTACCTGTCCCGCATTCTGGGCCGAATCCCTGTTGACCCCATGGTGTTCTGACATGAAAAAGTCTATGTCTGATGTATTCCAACCATTCAAACAACCTCCAAAACCTCCCTTTGGTCCAATCCCATCTGTTTCCAGGTGGTGTCAAGGTGGACTGCTGCCTCCGCTCCAGTGAGCCCAACATCTACGCCGTGGGAGAGGTCGCCAGCTACGAAGGTGGCATGGTCTACGGCCTGTGGAAGCCGGGCGCGGAACAGGCGGAGGTGTTGGCTGCGACCCTGGGCAGCCCCTCAGCGGGCTTGCGATATCATGGGAGTTCCCAAGCTGCAGCTGCTTCCAAAAAAAGATGGGGGCTGTGGTGAGAGGTGGTGGGCATGCCCACTTTGAAGGAGAGATTCAAATTGCAAATGAGGGCAGGTATATCCAGAAATGACACAGCTGGTGGATTTTGGGGTTGTGAAATTCAAGCCACACGTTAAGGCCCCAAGGAGGGCTTGTTCCAGTGAGGAGCCCCCAACTTGAGAGTGGCTTCTGCGACATACTCATAAACCTCATTTCATTTCATTATTACCTTGTCTCCACCCTTCCAGAAACGATGGCCTTACCTACATAGTGTAGCAGCTGCAAAACATCTCCCTTCAAAATGCTGTCCTGTGCGTTTTTTTGCCCAACAAGAACCATGAAAAAAACCATTTCCCCTGGCACAAGACACGGCAGATGCAGCCGTTAACCAACAACGGACCACCTGTTTTAAACCCAAGCTGTGTGCCCAGGTGATTTGTCCACCAAGTTGAAGCTTTTGGGCGTCAACGTGGCGTCCTTTGGCGCCAATGCCGAGTTTTGGAAGCATCGCATGTTCGACTTCCACGATGGCCAGGTGTGGTGGAAATGGCCTCCTGGGGTTGGGCGGTATTGGGAAACCACATGAAACCACCAGCTGTGGATATTTTGGCATTTTGATGTAAATGCCAATGATGTTTTCTGATCTCTGAGTTGTTTTTTTTCCACAGCTTCATCGAAACGAAGGACAAGTGATGAAACCAGCCACAGCCATTTGGGCCACATCAAGACACCTCATGACACACAGCGAGGCGGGGATCTGCGTGCAGAGCGCCTTGGATCCCAGCGGCAGATATCGCAAGCTGGTCTTCCGGCGCCTGCCTGGTGGCTCTCGGCGCCTGCTGGGAGGACGGGGAGATCAGGAAATCATTGGCAGATCATGGGAGAAAAGCAGTTGAAGTAGCTCAGATGGATCAAGATGCTGGATCAACCCACAAGGTTTCTCTCTCTCTCTCTCGAAATTGACCATTTTTCAGGATGACTTTTTGGAATTCCCTATTTCTGACCCCATACACCTCCGCTGTTTGCTCAAGTTTTCTTCAAGCCCATCATCTCTGCAGACATGTACAAGAATGTTTTGTCAAAGTCTACCCTTCTGCTTGCTGGGTTCAATTATCCATTCCTTTCCAGCCGAGTTCAATAAACTTCATCCAAATCAGCTAATCGTTGGGGGACTCGGTGGCTCAGCTCCCCAGGAATCTTAGTGGAGAGCGTGGAAGATTATCAGTCCCTCTGCGATTTGGCCCGTTGCGGCCGAGAGCTTTGGGGCTTAGAGACGGTGGTCATGACCCACGGCCCACGCGCCAATCCAGGACAGATCGAATCTTGGTCCCAATTAGCAGGACCTAAGGGGTGGACCCGTGGTAAATCCCTGTCATCTATTAGTACTCTACATTGGTTCTGTACACCAGAGGCATACCTCCCAAAAATGATGCCCCTTGGAACGATTCGAGAAGGATCCAGTTAAAAATAGTTTGCTCTTCGTAGAAGTCTTGAAGAATCATCCTCTGGAGGGCAAGCTTCAGTGGCTACAACAAACATGTGAATTAGTGAGCATCCAAGAATATGTTATTCTAGCATCCTGGGGATGTCAGGTGAAAAGACGGACCCAGATGTGGTGCTGAAGATTGACCGCCAACCTGTGTTGGTGGCACCTCAATTTTCATGGGTGATTCCTATGGTCCCTTGTGCTGTTGACCCAGACACCGAGCAATTCAGGGTACCATGGAAATCTAGCTCGCAAATGTGCACTCTAACCAGCCAAAAAGCTGGTTCTTACCAACAAAATTGGATTTGTACCAACCTTCAAACAATGTGGATCTCACCCAAAAAAAGGGGCGGTTCATCGCTTTCACCAGGTTTAACCCAAGGGAAGTGTGGATCCCAAGGAAGACATGGTCTATCCCAAGCATCTTCCTGCTGGGCCTGGAGTGCTGGAGATGGGCACCGCACTGCGAGTCGTCATTGCAGCCCGGCAGATCCTGGCTGTGTGTTTTCATGTTTCATGTTTTCATGTGTATACATGTTTACATATAATCTGTATATATATATATATATAGCAACTCCCAGATAGATAGAAGAGTTGGAGACCTGGAAACTATGGGGAAGACATTATCTATGGCAAACTGGAAATGTGTGTCTATCTTTTTGGGAGATACTGGTAGGTATGAATGGTGGTTTTATATAGTTAGACTTGTTGTGTTATATAGATGGGCACACCACATTAGCAGTGTCTAAACCAACACGTTACCTAAGTTACTACTCCCAGCCAAAAAAAGGCATAGCATGAGTTTAAGTAGTATTCTATTTTAGTCTTTAAAGCTCTGCAGCTACAAGCTCAGTAAATCATTTGGATTTACAGGACTTGGTTCGCGATATTGTCAAGTTCATGATGACCTATTGGACGGAGATAAGACGAAGGCTGATGAGCTCAGTGACTCAGGGCACTCCAAGATGCATCAAGGACGACTTCGCATCTCTCCTGGCTTTGTGGGTTTGGCATCCCACAACTTGCCACGGAAAAGAAAAGATCGCCATACCCTGATTCCCCTGCTTGGTCTCCAGGAGCAAGGCTGACTTTCAGGGCACGAAGGGGATGATGTGAGCACTCAAAGAGGAACACGCTGGAAACATCTGAACTTTAGAAGAAGCGCGAGACATGGACATTGACATTGAGTGACATTGACGGAAAATCATCTGTAAATAGCCCAAGATATTCCAACTAGTGATGATTATCAAGGATTGTAGTCGGATTATAATGATGTCAGCACAATGTCACTGTAAATGGTGGTTAGGATTGGGAGGAATCAGCCATGTCGGAACTCTTTAGGTTGTTGAATCAATATAGTTTACCCAGATCTTTGCCTCATAGTTTCCAGGTGTCCAATTCTTCTATCTATTTTCAAGGTGCTTTACATTGCTGCAGGTGATATCCCATCTGGGTGAATTAGCACAAGCTCACTGGTCGACATGAACGCCCAAACAATCACCTCCTTTCAAGCTGATAAATCAGGCACAATCCCAATGAACGTGGGGAGAAAGCCGTCAAAAACAGGCGGAAATTGAAAATCCCCAATGAACTAGGTGATCTTCTCTACTAAAGGTGGTGATGTTGATTGTGTCACAGGCAATGTTGATCTATCAGTAGTCCTTCACCCTTCACGGTCAAATCATTGACGTGAAAAAACAATCCTCAGCAACTCAGGTTGGACACGGTCCAGTGGGAAACGCGTTGATTGAAAACTTGCTGGAGGAGCGCGAACGGAATGTGGCCATCACTGTCTTGTGCCTTGCCACATGATCAGATGGTCACTGCTTTGGAAGTGGATACGCCTGCACCCATGTCGAACCATGCGCAGTTGATGTGTTCCAGTGAGAGTGAGAGCGAGGGAGAGAAAGAGAGAAAGAGAGAGAGAGAGAGAGGTGGGAGGTTCAGAAGAATTCTTCTATGTGGTTGCAGATGTTTAGTCGTATATCCATGTCAATTCATCCAACTCAAGGCTGTGAAGTCGGCTCCAAACCTCCCAAGTTGCCAGGTGTGAGGAACCACGCTTGGCTTACAACCGAGTGGCCATGACCAGCTACTTCCAACATCGTACCGCTTCCGAGTTGTCGATGGTCAACATAGAATGGCTTCAAGAAAAGCCGCTTGATGCGACCTAGGAACTGGTGCAAATGGAGGATGGGACCCCAAGCTATGGCAATTCTCGTAAAATTGATGATTGGTCATCAACTTTGGGGATAACTTTAGATTTACACAAATCAATATAAATCCCTTTGTAAAACTTTAACTGTGGTTTAAAGAACAGTTCAACGCAAAGGCGATGGCAACATGTTGGGATCCCTGCGGTGCCGCCGCGCCAAACGCTCATGTTGGGAACTCACAATGACGCCAGGTGGGAAGATAAGTTTCTGATTGCATGGTTGACCATGGCATGGGGAGAAAACGTGGATACGTCGTGAAAACGGTCATCAGCCGCCAAGCTGTCCGTGAAAGGGTTGTGATATAGATGAACCAGGATCCAAAGATAGGAACAGATACAGAGGGGAAATCACCCATCAAAGATTAAACATGATTTGGAAGACTTGGGATGTAATGGGGATTAAACTCTCCATAAAACTCGTGTTTAATCAGGAAGGTTAGGAGCTCCCAGACTCACCCAACAAGCTAGCGATTCAGCCCCCTTCAAGCCCCCTAAACAATGGCTTCTCACGGTTTCAGGCACCAGCAATTCATACAGGATTGTAGACTATGGCACGTTACAGACTGTGATACCATGGTTATCTACAATATCCTCTGGTTATCCACTGGTTTGGGATATATATATATATATTAATATGGATACTAGCTACTGGTTATGTTTGGAGATAAAAATTCCACCCACTGCATCTGCACTGGTCTTGAGGAATGTCCAACTGATCTTTGCGCGGGCCACTTCCATCAAGCGATCACATAAGCGAGTCACATATCAAGGTCCAAATACATCTGGAGAGCTGGAATCTGGGCATGGCAATATGCGTGGGGCTCCGAGTGATACAATAGAAGAAGTTTCAGAACCTTAGAGGTTTTTCCATCACCTTGCAAAGCCATCGGAGAATGGTGCCTTTCATCAATGTTGCAAGACAGACTGCCACTTTGTCTCAAGGGTTGTGGATGTTGTGACCTAGACATCAGCAAATACGTTAGGGATGTTTCAAACCCAATGGACTGTCAATGCCTTCCAGCAGTCACAACTCAATGGCTTCACCAAATGGCTCTCAGGCTGTAGCAGCCCAAAACTTCCTGAAAATGTTTTCAGGTTCATACACGTTCATGTTTGGGGCAGCCAATCTTCATGCCTTTCAGCTTGCCAGTTGCATCCAGTTGCCATTGATCTCAGGAATACGATGAGTTGGTCTTGGCCACCGGCAGTTCTCCATTTGTGCCTCCAGTACCTGGATTGAAGACCTCCATTCCCGGCATCTTCCTCTATCGCACCATCGAGGATATGGACGCGTGGTGCAAACTTAAGCCATTCGAAATATCCCTGTTTATTGGTGAAAATATAGATTACACCAACTGGTTTATTGGGGATGATTATACCGATTGACCAACAAAGATTGTTTGACTCAATCAAAGTTGCGCAGAATGGCATGGACAAATGGAAAACACAGATCACATTTTTGTTGCGGACTTTTTGAACCACCGTTTCCAAAGATCTATGCACTCACAATCACCTATAAACTGGATGCATAAACCTCTAGATCCACGTAGATTGATGAAGATCAAACGCATAACATCGGTTTGCCCATGTTACATTGTCACCATCCCTTATCCAGTGCGCCAATTGGCACACAAGGGAATTGATGATGATGACCCTTAAAAGACCCCGATGGTTGATCCTTATTTTCCTTTTGTTCATAGTTCGTGATGTTTCGTCGCCACTTGTAGCTTCAATCCCCACGCTTCAATGTTTCGAATTCCCTATCTCTCTCTCTCTCTCTATTCGCAAACTCCCCAATTTCAGTCTTAAATACTGTTTCTTTATCTGTAATGCCCTACTTTTGACGATCCCCAAATGCTGCTCAGAAAGATACCTATTGCCACTTGAAGAGGGTCTATGAGCGGATTCCTTTGGGGAGGGACTTGGGGAATGCTCCAAAGGTATCTTCAAATCATCAGCCCAGGATGCCATCATCGCACGTGCCCAAAGCTCCCGCCGCGCCGCGGTCATCGGCGGCGGCTTGCTGGGTTTGGAGGCAGCTAAGGCCCTGATGGATTTGGGGATGGCAACTTGGCAGGAAAGAGTTGTGTGGAAATTATTTTGAAAAAGGTATGAAAGTTGATGACACACTCTGGATTGAATCAGCTAGAATTGGAGATGTAGCCAGAAAGACAACTGCATCTCTTGTTCGGTACATCCACCCACGTTTTGATATATGGGATTTTGATGGAAAAAAAATGAGAAATGCTCATTAGATGTCAACCCAACTGCAGAAGTGCCTAAGGAGACACACATCATCGAGAGCGCACCGCACCTGATGCCTTCGCAGCTGGACACGGTGGCGGGTGATTTGCTGAAGCGCCAGGCGGCGTCGAACGGCCCAACAATTAGCCCTATCATGCTATATATAGTATACTCTTTGCATTATGAATGTATGTGATACATATATATATATACATATATTGTAATGATATATTTATATGTAATGATATATATATTGATATATATATATATGATGATATATATAATGATATATATAATGATATATATATAATGATATATATAAAATGATATATATATATATATATAATGATATATATATATGATGATATATATATATATGATGATATATATATATATGTGATGATATATATATAATGATATATATATATATATACATATAGTGATATATATATATATAGATAATGATGTGTATATATATATGTAATGATATATATAATGATATATATATATAATGATATATAATGACATATATATATATATAATGATATATAAATATATAATGATATATATATATATATGATATATATATATAATGATATATTCTATATATAATGATATATTCTATATATAATGATATATTCTATATATAATGATATATATGTATGCATAATGATATGTGTCAATATACATATGTCATCATATGTCAATGGCAATGCATCAAGCTCTCTGACCTCACCAGGTGGAGTCCCTGGGCTGTGTGGTGCACGTGAGGGTCCAGATCTCCGAGATCTTCTCAGACGAGACCGGGGCGCCTCTGGCGCTGCCCCCCGTTGGGATGGGGACGACGGGAAATCCCATGTTTTGGGATGGAAAAGTTGGAGAAATCCGGCTATGTTGAGATAAAAAGTGGAAAGATTCCCAAATTTGGAGATGACAAACACCCCAAATGATGTTTGAAAAGTAATTTCAGACCTAAAATGTTGAGAAGAATGGCCCAAAACCATTTGAGATTCCTTCCTACAGACTGGCTCTTTGATTGTCGTGACTTAAGATTCGGGAATTCGCATGAATGTCCTATACCTAGATTTCGCAAACTCAAGGTTTCAGTTTCTCAATTAGATTCTTATCCCAAGTCCCAAGTTGCCTGTTGGAAGAGGCTGGTAGGTGGCCGAACCCCAGTTTAGGAGTAACTTTGAAAATCACACACTACATTCTGTCTAGAAATATGTGTGTGAAAAACATACCTGTAGCCCACCATCATTTGTGGATTGTCTAAGTTGCTATTCTCCATTTTACAGCGGATGATCCAGATCGACATGTATCTTTTGGAGTGGGATGAAATCACAAAACATCAGGTGATACTTGTGAATGGTACTGTAGGGTCCCCATAGAATGTGCTGTCAAGCCCAATTCCAAGAATGGATCATCTATCCAGTTTAGCTCCAATGTCCCGCCGCTCAAAGGTGCAAGCTATGAGGTTTGTGCAGGTGCCAACGCGTTGGGGGAAGCCAAGGTCACCAACCAGTCATGAAAGTTGGGTCAAATCGCCAAGTCAATTTAGGAAGGTTTACGACCCTCAATTAAACTCAGATATCCAGGAATCTCAAGGGTAGTTTCAATTGCACTGAGAAGTTGAAACCCCACTTTTTCAGGTAATTCTTCAGCACAACTCTACTCCAACAGTTGATTCATCAGCAATGACAGGCTCGCTTACAATCTACACCCCACTAGTTGTTGTTCACACCACGTGTACTTTATACAAGTTGCAATACTATGGGTTTGCTCAAAACTGCGGTATTCGGGTTTATCATCGTGCTTCCACTAGAATCTCCTAGTTTTGGGTTTCAATCGACTAATTTCTGGACAAACCCAGATTCAAAGAATCCCATATGATGTCTATATATACCTAGCACTCCCAGGACCCTATTTTTTTAGGGTCTTCTGACCAAAACCTGTTTTTTGAATCAAAAACCCGTTTTTATGGATTTCAGTGCCCAAAGGGGCGTAAAGTGGAAACGTCAAAATCGCTCTTTTTTTGAAGCTGTTTGTACCATTGTATGTGTCTCCCATCCCTGTCGTTTGCTCATGGCAGACTATCTTCCTAGATTCCACATTGTGCGCTTCATTCAACTCTTCTAGGAAGAAATTGAGCCTGGTGCGCGTCCGGTGCCTCGAATAGAACCATCATTGAATCGGAAAACCCCTGCCAAAGGGAAGCAAATTCAAGCCGTTTTCAAACCAAATTGCAAAAACTAAGCGCATTGTATGTCAAAATGACAAATTACCCTGGTCTGTCAACCGATCGTTCTACAACTGGAGGGTAGCAACCCCCAAGGTTTCGTACCAAATAATTTGCAGAATTGAAAGAAAACACCTCAAAGATTGCAAATCATGCATATTATAGTTAAAGAACCATGCACACCCTTTGAAATTTGCACGTATCTGTACCCTGTTTGATCGTATTTGCAAGTTCTGAGCCAAGAACCTGCAAGAAATGCACAAGACGCGCGCCCGTTCAAATTTTGCAGCATTTGAGCGCAATCTTGCGCACTTTGTATGCAATGTCAAAAACGTTCCACATCAAAATGCAGACTTTTCCTTGGTTCGGTCCATTTTCCTGAATGTCTTGTCAATTTTTCATGAAGATGTGCTTTTGAATTCAGATATGGACATCTAAGAGAAGCTTTTCTGGCGCCATGATTCCACCATAGAAAAATGCAAAATATTTTGCGCCTTGCAGGGGGTTTGCCGATTACGTAGGACATACGAAATGCCTAGGTATGCGGACCTGTAGTTGGACCAGTAACGCGTAAAAGGCATAAAGAGGCGTAATTAAGCGCAGAAAAGACATAATTCTGCGATTATTTTTTGATCGTTTTTCACTACAAAAAACAACATTTTTGTGATTGCTCCTTTGTTTGTACTTTTTTCATCTTTTTTCGGCAAATAAGTGCGCCTTTTTGAAGGTATAAAGACGACCTTTGCCTTACCACATGCGTTTTTTTTTGTGTTTTCGCATTGCTTCTCGAAAATGTGTAAAATCGCCTTGTGAACATCCGACGTTTCTTGACCAAGAGGCGACTTTTTCTCAAGGGTTTCCCAGCCGGCCACGTTTGATTACAAGAGATCACTGCGGGGCACCCTGCACCACCCTGCTGTGTTTCGACAGGCCGTTGGTCTTCCGGTACCGCCTCTTCGGGTGGTCTCGCGGGCCAAGCAAGGTGCGGGTGCCAAATTCTTGCATTTGCTCCTGGAGCCTTGCTTGGGTCTTCCTCCCGTGCCCATCTTGGCGGGGGTCTACGGCTTTATGGAAATCGTCGGAGATAGGAGCATGATCATGGGGGGCGAAGTCCAGCACAACCAGGGAGTTTTTGGGACTGTCACTGACCAAGTAGCACCCTTCGTTGGCAAAGGGGGTGCCGGGGCTGACTCGGCTTCGGTGAGGACAGACCCTGGCAGGTGCAAATGCGTCATTCAGGAGATGCCTGGCGGAGAAATAGTGACCACCAATAGGTGCAATCTGGTACTGAATCGCGTTGGAGGGCGCAAATTTGGCGATGCCTGCGCCCACTGCCACGTACATCCGCTGCCCAAGAAGGAGTATGGCCAGAGGCCAAGCAAAGCCTATTCCAAAGCGAAGCGGGTGGACAAGCAGCCCTCGGTGACCACAGAAGCTCGGGAGCGCATGAGCGCCATCTCGTCCAGCACCCACGCCATGCAGATGGATCTTCGAGGCGTGGTGCGTGCCGGCAAGCTCCAACAGACAAGCGCACATCTTGTGTCTGTCAGTGCTGTGACAGTGGGACGGAACCTGGAGCGTGCGCAAGCTACAGTGGCGAAGGCAGAGCAGGTGCTGGAACTGGCTCCAGACTCTGTGTTCATTCTTTCGAACTATGACTTCAAGAATCCCAGCCACTATAAAGATTTGGCCTCGGCACAAGGCTTCAAGGCGTTGTATGACGGGATGCGACTGAAGATACTGCCAATACTGCATCGAGGCAGGACGCTTGGCTCAGAACTCAAAAGCTTTAGCTTTGATCTGAATCGAAATGAAGGTTAGACTTAGACCAGTACTAGTACCCTGGAGGACCTAAGACTGGTGGAGTCGCCGTTGGCCGGTCCAAAGTAGTGTAGTGTTTGTGGCAACGAAATCTTTGATCTGAATCGAAACTTCAACTGTCACTCTGACCTAAGCCTGGTGGAGTCGCCGCTGGCCGGTCGTCTAGGTAGTATGGGCATTGCGCGCATTTTTAGACATTAATTGACCCTACGCCTTCAGTCCGAAACCGCAAGCCTTACACCCACAACGCCTTAAACCAGAAATCCTAAAGCCTTAAAGCACTAAACACCAAAGAGTACTAAGGTTGTTTGCCAAAGCCACGTGGCATTTGCTGCTGGAGGACGACGCGGTGCTGACCCTGACAGGTGAGGACAAGTTGGCAAAGCTGGCTAATACTTTTGGGGGATACGATCTGAGCTTTTTGGGCTACTTCTCCCAGAAACAGCATGCCGCCCCTCCATACTATGGCACGCAGTGTTATTCAGTTGCGCGCGACTTCATCCCCATATTGATGGAGGAGATGGGGAAGCACCCAGCAGTGGACATCGACATGTTCTGGATGCTGAAGCTGGAAAAAGGGGAGGTTATGGCGTCCAATTTTAGTTTCGCTGGCCAAGGTGGCCACATGTCCGATTGCCGGCAAGGCGGCGGCTTTGCATCTGAAGGTCACGTGTCAGCGCGGCACGTGGACACACAAAGTGCAAGTCCAATCCCACAGACCTTTCGCGCAAAGTGGTGGAATCATTACAAGTCAAAAACCCAGGCTTGTTTACTTGACAATGCATGCGTGTGTGGAAGAAAGTGTGTCATGTGAGTCATGTGTCGGAAAACTTCACGCGGAGGCTGTGTGAACATTTGATGGGTCATCTGATGACACAGGTGACATCATTGGTGGTTACCCTGGTTACCTCGTTAGATTGGCATCCTCAATGAGTAAGAGTCCAGTAAGAGTGACAGTGAGTAATTTTCCCTGCGTTGCCAACCCGTGGAATGCAGGACCAACATAAGCCCCTATCTCCTGCCCCCGCTCTGTGCTTGCACGATATAGGGCAGAAGCAAAAAGTGGCCGAAGGCAAGCAGAAGCAAGAAGGAACAGGAGAAGGAGGAGGATGCGAACAGCGAACCCATCTCTGTTGTCTTTTTGGCGCCTGTGGCTGGTTTCATTTGAGCCTTTCTGAGTAGCATTCACCATCATTGATAGATAAGCACACATCCTCCGGTAGAAAGTGGATGGGGACGAGCAGGGAATTCTGCAAACTTGTGTGCCATTGAAGGCGCACGCTGCCTGCTAAGGCGAAGCAATTGCTGAAGTTGGAGAAGAGGATCCAGGTGCTAGAGAAAAAGCAGGAGGTAAAGAAGGCAGCCGATGGACATGTCCGCAACCCGTCTGGCTGTTCGGAGACGCTGACGCATTGCCGAATTTGCAAATGCGCTCGCAACGCCGAGGGCTTCCATGCGCGAAAGGCAACTGGGCAGCCTCGAGGAACAGTGTGCAGAAAGTGCTGCATGCAGCAAAAGAAGGCGAAGAAGAAGAAGAAGAAGAAGAAGAAGAAGGCGTGGCAGTGTGATGGCTGTCATGTGGGACCGAAAGTTCACTGTCGTCTAGCCTATCAACCAAAGCTGTGGCTCTGCCATGTGACATTTGGAAAGTCAATTTCCTTTTCCCTGGGGTCATTAGACCATTGGAGATTCAAAGCCACAGCGTCATCTTGATGTCTTGGTTGGGAAATTATGCTAAAAGAGTCATCCTTGCTTCTCATCTATCACAATCCTTGTATGCCAGTCTTCATGGTTTCTTTGCTCCCCATGAGGATGGCGAAGATGGACAAGAGATGCAGGCGTGGCAGTGTGATGGCTGTCATTGGGACCGAAAGTTCACTGTCGTCTAGCCTATCAACCAAAGCTGTGGCCCTGCCATGTGACACTTGGAAAGTCAATTTCCTTTTCCCTGGGGTCATTAGACCATTGGAGACACTCCTGCTTGAGCTCTTTCCGAGGCTCTTCCCACCTTGGCTTTTCCATCTGTCAATATTGTCGGAAGATTGACTTCTGAACTTCCTTCGATTATAGGTAAAGAAAAATGTACAACCTTTGAAATTTGTACGTATCTGTACCCTATTTGATCGTATTTGCAATTTCTGAGCCAAGAACCTGCAAAAAAGGCACAAGACGCGCGCCCGTTCAAATTTTGCAGCATTTGAGCGCAATCTTGCGCAATTTGTATGCAATGTCAAAAACATTACCCATCAAAATGCAGACTTTTCCCTGGTTCGGTCCATTTTCCTGAATGTCTTGTCAATTTTTCATGAAGATGTGCTTTAAAGATCGGATATGGACATCTAAGAAGCTTTTCTGGCGCCATGATTCCACCAAAGAAAAATGCAAAATATTTTGCGCCTTGCAAAGGGTTTGCTCATTATGTGGGACATACGTAATGCCTACGTATGCGGACCTGCAGTTGGACCCGTCACGCGTAAAAAGGCGTAAAGAGGCGGAATTAAGCGTAAAAAAGGCGTAGGAAATTACGTAGAACATATTTTTTGATCGTTTTTTCATTACCAAAACCCACATTGTGATTGCTCCTTTGTTTGTACTTTTTTTGACAAATCAAAATTGAAATTGCCTGTGCATCTTGTGAATCAAGCATTAGTTTGAAGCCTTCTTGTTAGTAAACCGACACGGATGGAAGTGATCGATCTGCCGTTCGAGTGGCCCTTGCATGATCACGCGGCTTCGAACTGAAGCCTCTTCGGGGGGCTCCTCCACCTCCTTCTGGAAGGTGGAGGAGGAAGCGGAGTCCTTATGCGGGTCGGATCGGTTTCTTGGCACGCGAAACGGGGGCATGATTTTTTCCAAACGATGAAAGAGCCACCTACCAAATCCTACCAACAATGGTGAAACTATGGACCAAAACCTACTTGGTGCCTTGTCCCACACGAAGTAGGCGGTATATCTTTGCTGTTTTGTTGCTAAAGCGTTGCAATTCAAGTCACAAAGAAAAAGTTTGGCAAGCGTTGAAAGAAAAATGGAACAATTTGGTTTTTGTCGTGTGTTTACGCCGCACTGGGCACACTGCTGCCGCATCGGTTCTACATACTGACCACCAACCACGATCGAGGAGATCCGCCCACAACTGAACTTCAGGAGATACTTCCATGGCCATGGATTCTTCGAGATGTTTATCCACCGCATTGCCACTACGGTTGACTCTTGTGGACGCACCGTGGCAGTACACGGTGCAGAGCCAGATGACCGGCAAGAGGACGTGAAGCAGTGCCGACCGGTTTGCTTCCGCGCGGTGCCTCCGGGAACTTTGGTTCTTTGCTTTGACTTTGCCATTGAAGAGGATCTCTTCCAGACAACGATAGCGACAGTATCCGGAAACATCATTGATCGCCTTACCATTGCATTGAGCCCGGGTCATCCGGTCACAATCCAAGAATTGCTGCACCTAGCAAAGGAAGCAGCGCTTGCCGCGCAGCCGACAGTGTCATACAATCAAGATGTCCGGGGTGCTGCTGGGGCAAACGCTGTATGAACTGCCGCCGCACGGCATCTTTTGGACCCACGCGGCATCCTTCGGGGCCTCCCCGCCAGCGCCTTTGCCAGAAGACGAATCTGAGCCGGGGTAGGCTGATGCGCGGAATCGCAACACTGCAAACAGGCAATGCCCGTGTCCGTGATGATCCGGAAATGCTCGTATGACAACACGCTTCATATGACCTGTAACATGCACAGGCAGGCGCTCAAAAAGGTTGATCCTCTCCGCTGGCATCAATGATTTGCATTGTTGTTGATCGGCTTCCTTGCGATTTGCAGTTGCATGGATGATCTCGAAAATGTGTAAAATCCCCTTGTGAACATCCAACGTTTCCTGACTTAGAGGCGCCTCTTTTTCTCACCAAAAGCATCCAAAAGGCTACTAGTCCCTAATTTGTATTCAGTGGATTGGTGCAAGACATTATTGTTGTACAACTGGCTTCTGTAAAAATCGCGCTTCCCTCAAAGAGTCCGAAAATGCTTTCCTTTCTGGACAAAGACAGAAATTTAGCATATATTCATTGTATCCGTCGGAATCATGGTTTGATGGGAATGTTGTCGCTGTGGAACTACTGGATACCCCAGGATTGCTGAAACAACCCTGGGCCTAGAATTTGTTGTTGGGAGCAATGCGGCAACAACCCTGCCCATCATTGCCCATCATTCCCCATCATTCCCCATGCTTGCAGTTGTTTCCATGCATCGCGCTGAGGTTTCCAACTCTTATTTGACAAGCAAATAGGGGGACGTCAAGATAGGATTTAGCTCCAATCAATGCCTCGATTTGATGAATTTGACCCAAAATCTTGAAAACTACAAAAGTTACAGTTATCCCGGCAAGAGACCCCAAACAGTGTGGAGGTGTGAGGAAAATGTATGACCATGCATGATAATGAATGACAATGTACGATAATGTTGATGTGAGGATGGTGATGATGATGATGATGATGATGATGATGATGATGACGATGATGACGATGATGATGACGATGACGATGATGATGATGAAGAAGAAGATGATGATGAAGATGAAGATGATACTGTTGCAGACGATGATGTTGAGGATGATGATGTTGAGGATGATGAGGTGCAGGGGGGCTATGTTGAGGATGATGAGGTGGAGGATGATGATGTTGAGGATCATGAGGTTGAGGAGGATGAGGATGAGGATGATAATGCGGAAGATGAGGTGGAGGATGATGATGGTGTCCTGGCAAAATCTCTGTACAAGGTGTCTTTTAGATGAGAGGTCTTTTGGCAAGATCTTTCTATGCGATCTCTGTAGAAGCTCTCGAACCAGCTCTCTTGGCAAGATCTATGTAAGAGACCTCTTGGCAAGATCTCTGCAACAGATCTCGATGCGTCTCTGTACAAGATCTCCAGAAGAAGTGTCCTGGCAAAATCTCTCTGCAAAATCTCTGTAAGAGGTTTCTTGGCAAGATCTCTATATGAGATCTCTGTAGAAGCTCTCTTGCCAAGATCTATGCAAGAGATCTCTTGGCCCTGGCAAGATCTCTGCAATAGAGATCTATGCAATGTCTCGGTGCAAGATCTCCAAAAGAGGTGTCTTGGCAAGACCTCTGTACAGGATCTCTGTAGGAGGTCTCTTGGCACGATCTCTTTATGAGATCTCTGTAGAGCTCTCTTGGCAAGATCTATGCAAGCAGGTCTCTTGGCAAGATCTCTGTACAAGCTCTGTCTAAGAGGTCTTGTGGCAAGATCTTTGTAGAAGCTCTCTACATGAGTTTCCAAATCGCAATTTTACACCATTTTTGCCGCTCGACCTCCATTTCGTGCGAAAGGGTTGCATCATGTTGCATCTCAAGTTGCCAAATCGCAATTTTACACCAGTTTTTGATGTTCGACCTCCATGTCGTGCGAAAGGGTTGCATCTGAAGTTGCGCAATTCGCACTGCGCCACAGCCAGAGCGATCCGATGCGCACAAAATGACGAGAGGGTTGCGCGAGCACATGATATATTTTCACAAAACATTGCGCGCACCACGAAATTCGAACATTGAAAATGTCAAAAGCAATGTTTTACCTAGGTCTCAGCCACTTTTTTGTCGAGGTCCACGAAGTCCTGCGCCTGCCACGAAAAATGAGCCCGAGGTCATCGAAGCACTGCGCCTGCCACCGAAAATCATCATCATGTCCAAATCAAAATCGACTACAGTTTCACAAAACGCGACTTTCGACCCTTTGAAAACGTCAAATAAATACTGCGCCTGCCACGAAAAGTGGCCTCCGAAAGCACCTCTCATTTGGACCCACGCCGGCCAACGTTTTAGCAACATGCAGAATGGCCCACGCCTGCCACACGGATGAAAAAGTGTCCGATGTTCTGCGCCTGCCACACAAGACGACGTTTCAGACTTCCAAATGTGTCGGATGTCCCACACCTGCCACACCAAATGGACATAGACATAGCTCAAAAAACGAGCACGGCGCGCTGGTAAAACGAGACCTAGTCAACATTGCCAACTTTTAGACGCAATTCGTGCGAGCTTGCGCAATCGAAACACAGATGGACACGTCGGACGCGAACTTTTATACGAGAATTTACAAGAAAAACGCCCAACCCAGAACAAGCAAAATCCGCGACCCCAACTTTGTGCGAGCCTGCGCCGTCGAAACGAACATGGACATTCAACAACAGCCCCTTCATGCGAGAATTTACAGGAAAAAACCGCAGGCATAAGAACGAGCGCGCAAAAACAATCAAAAACACGTTTTTTTTGAAAGGGGCGTATTTTGGACAACGGGGCGTAAGTTGATCCAAAATATGGGGGAGGATTTTTTAAGGGACCAAGGGGTCCTAGGTATATATTATTTGTACAACAAAGTAAATCCCAAGTCTTCAACGATTAAATTCCTTCAGTTCCCCAATTGTGTTGATCCAATCCCCCAAGTTCACTGCCAAATTTCCAAGTGAACTGCGTCAAAAAATCCCTAACATTGCCCGAAAATGTCCAGGATGGCAACCCTTTGGACCTGGACCTGGATCTTTTGATCGTCTCCTGCGGCATCCGCCCGCGTGACGAGTTGGCGCGAGCCTGTGACCTCGAACTGGGCGAACGAGGCACTGGGGGTGGTCTTGGCACCTCCCAAAGTTTGTTGGAAAATGGGCGTTTGGTGTTGAAACATCCAATTTTGGGGCAATCGAAATCCCCTATTTCTAGACAATTGATGATTTGTTTTGGAGGATACCACATGGAGGATTTTTCCAGTGCCACGTATTGTCAACATCAAAGGGAGCCAAGTTCATGGCCCAACAAATTAATCTTGAATTTTTTTAGGCAACTTTCCAGGTGTTTAGTTGCAGGGAATTCACCAATTCACTAGAAGAGCTGCTTTGACAACGGAAATAGATGATGTTCCCAAAAGATAAGATAATGGAATGGATTTACATATCAATGTTTTTAAAAATATGATATGTCAACCCCCTTCAAAATGGCTATGTCACCCATGTCGTCACCTTGGATAGTGCGCCAGGCGGCGTCAAGGTGGACGGCTGCCTCCGTTCCAGCGATCCCAACATCTATGCAGTGGGGGAAGTGGCCAGCCACGACGGCATGGTCTACGGCCTGTGGAAGCCAGGCTCTGAACAGGCGGAGGCTGGGAAAATGTGATGGAAAATGCTGGACATTGAAGCATGGATCGTTGCAAAATAGTTTGACACCCCAAACATCTGTTTTGACGTTTTGGATGTTTCTAAATTATGAGTAGGAATTGGTGATATCAAATCTGTTGAAACCACAAAGCCCCGTTGATGTTTTGAGAATATGTTGAACATCCAAGATTCAGCAAGCCATTCTGCATGGTTGATGAAACTCATGGATCTTGCTGAGAAAACGTTCACGGTGAAGAATGGAATTTTGTGGCAAGTGTTTTCGTGTGGCCTCTAGTTCAAGCCCTCGGGGTTGACACCGACATGTTTTGTTGAAAGAATATCTCCGTTTTGTCGCAGATCCAGAAACTGGATACGGATACATTGCCCATGTTTGTTACCTATCTTAGGAGGAATATACCCCAAGTATATCCCAGTTTTCCCACGTTTCCCCGAGGATTCGTTGCTTTTCCCAAGCCGGGCCAAGTCCCTCGCCAGGTGTTAGCAGCGACCCTTGGCAGTCCATCAGCAGGGCTGCGCTATCATGGGAGCGATCTCTCGACCAAGTTGAAGCTGTTGGGCGTACCTTGGGCGGATAGGGGGATTACCCCAAAATCATTCAGAAGTATACCACTTCTGAATGGGGAATCCAATGGTGATTTTTTAAAGGAAAGCTCCATTTGCCAAACATATTCATGAGAGAAGTCAAGAAGGTAGGATTAGCCAGGAACCAAAAGATATATATAATATATAATGTATGTATAGCTATGATGGGTATCCACCTGTGTGATGTGTATATTCCCAATAAATGAAGCTGGTGATATTAAATCGATTGTTCTTTTCGAACCTGCCTGAGCGACGCTGATCAATCATTTGTTGTAGGATTGATGGCTCAACCGCCGAGCAGCGGGGGATTTACTAGGGAGTGTAGCATAGTGTAACTATTCCTGAAATGTGAGCACTGCAGCAGACTATTTCATGGCAGGTGCTTCGACGATTGTTTTTGTTTTGTCACAGAGTCTTGTCAATTTTGTGTTCAGCTTTCTCTTCCTTTCGTTTGCATCTGAGTCCAAGATAAACTCTACTTCAAGTCTTCAAAACCTCGCAGTGTTCCAAAACCATAAACTCAAACAATCTTTAAACAGAAGGCCACATCAACTCATCAACTCCTCCATTCTCCACATCTTCCATGTCTTCCCCATTGAACAGACATACCTCACGCAGCTGGCGCATGCTACGCTCAGGTGAACGTGGCGTCCTTCGGTGAGTCGGCCGCCTTTTGGCAGGGCCGCACCTATCAATTGCTGCGGGACGATGAGAAGCCCTCCATGTGCATCTCAGCTACTGGGGATCCTCCCGGTGATTGAGGATGTTAGTGGATGGTTTGCTTATGATACACCTGGTGATACAGATAGGAATAGTAATAACACAAATGCAATAGTACATATATGTATATCTCTGTACATCTGCAGATTTGTTTGCAAACACAATGAACTTATTCAGAATGGATACTAGGCCGATTAAAAATGTGGGTTGTTACAAGTTGGATTGTCCTTGGCAAGCCGGTGGCACACTGAGTGAATCCGCGAGGACTCAGGTCAGTTCCCATAGATTAACATTTATGATCATATGGAGGTATCCTAAAATGTGGGTACCCCTAAACCATCCATTTCTAGATGCGATGTTCTACTAAAAACCAACCATTTTGCATTACCCCCCATTTTGGGAAACCCCCAGATGTGGATAATATCCAATTTAGCTGGATCAAAATCCCTAGAAAATCCTAGAAATCTCAGCAAACACAACAGAGTTGATCCCACAATCACACAAGGAACGGCCGTCTTCAGGTGTGCGTTCGGTGCTGGATGCCTCGTCTGGAACGTACCGAAAGCTGATCTTCAAAAGAATGCCAGGCGAAGGATGGAAATGTTCGAAGGGAAGGGTTGATCTTTTGCAAAGAAATATGTCCAGGATGCCTCGTATTCCCCAGAATTTCCCCACGGTTCCAAACTTTTCTATCGATTTCGGAGTTGCTATATGTGATGAGGTAAAATTGCATTCCTACCTGATTTTTTTTTTTGCCTGGTGGCTCAACCACCAGTGTCGTCATGGGTTAGAAGTGTTCAACTGGACTTCGGAGCCCAGGAGACCCAAGAAGCCTGGCAAGTACAGATCCAATAAGCGACAATCTGTTGTGAGAGGGGATTTTCTGCATGTTCACAAGGCTATCATGAAGAAATCTATGAGAATCTCGCAGGCAGCGATTGTGACTTGATAAGAGGCAACATTGCCCCACATGGGTCCTGCGAAAGATAAACTTTGAGTTTGCGAAAATTTCGCGAGAGTAAATTTCTATTTCGCGAAGAATGGCCGGTTGCCGTTGCAGATGAAAGAATTTCTATGGATTCACAATCTATAAATGGGGGATTTTCTATTACCATGTTTGAGTACCGGATAGATCAATAATCCTTTGACCACGCTACTTGAGATGATATCTCCAAGTTTCCTTCGATCTTGGTGTACCAAAGGTCTGCAAAATCTACATATCGACCCATGTGGGGCAGGTGGAAGTCGAAAACTCTTGGGCGGCGTTTTGATCAACAGCTTGGAAGCTTGGCCCTATTTCTTCGTGTCGCATCGAACTGTGGCATGTCACTCTGATTTCATGCAAAATTCTTCGTTATGAAATCCAGGTGGTTGCCTGGTGTCACGAGTGGATGGGATAAATCATATCACATGTATATTTACACATATTGTTTTGCAATTCTGGACTGCTACGAAGTTAGGCTGACAGGAATTAAGCAACTAATTCTTCCGATGTTTGCATGTGTTTGAAGCACTACGAATTGGCTGTTTTGATTTAGGAAAACCCATACAGAGTGTCATGCTGAGATTGAAGAGGGGAGGTCTTCACGTTGGATCGGCAGCTAAGCTTTGATGCTGAATCGCTCTGCAAAATCATAAGCCCAAGGGACTACGGGCACTCCCCAAGTCTATATTTGGAAAGACTGTCTTTGCTTATAGAAAAGTTGGATATTCTGCAGAAAAAGAATGGCAATACGGATGAAGGTGTCAAAAACAACCGATGATCAACATTAATCAACTGCGTGGTTTCTTTTCAACCATGTTGGAGAGGATCCAGAATCCGAACTGGCAAACATCTTTGGTCAGGCTTACAACCAGATAATCACTCCTTGATATCCGGATTCATGTCCGTTGATGAATATATACATACAAATATACCCGCAGCAATCGGTCATATCCCCGATCATCAATCAATCCAAAATAAAAGCCATAGATTAATCCAGTCATCAATATATTAAATGTGATTCAAACCGATCGTTTATATAATCACGCATATCAAATATTATATATATATACATATCCAATAGTCAAAATCCGTAATCACATGTACCAAATGTATTTTCAATAAATTCCATGTTTCCCATGATCTCATCATTTCAAAATTTCACATCCAATCAAATATTGATCCATCATCCATCATTAGAATCAATACAAATCACTTTATTCAATCCACAAATGAGTCCAATCAGCATGTCCCATTTCAAATACATCCCAACAAATCAAGCCAATAATCATCCAATTGATCCATCATTTCGATCAGATCCGATCTGTTCAACGGAGGACGACTACCACTCCCTCTGCGACATTGCGCGCTGCGGTAAGGAGCTTTGGGGCCTGGAGCCGATGGTCCTGGTGGAGGGGCCCCGGGTCACGCCCGGCAGGTGCCATGGAACAAATGCCGAAGTTGGGGCAAAAACTGGGGAAAATCTATAGAAAATCCATAGAAGATCGAAAAAAAAATCATGTGAAAATCCGAACAAAATGGGGAAATCCATAGAATTATCCGTGAGAAATTGACTGGAAAAAGGCAATAGTGGATTCAATTGCTATCTTTGAATCATTTTTTCTTGTTGGAAATCCATCGGGGGTGTTGCAATGAACGGTGGATTGATGGCAGGTGGAGGCTTGGTTGGGATGCGAATGCCATGGTTCATATGTTGAAGTTCATGTTTTGTGCCACGAGATCCCAGTTTCACCCATTCCACGGTGCATGGCATGTGTTCCCGCCGCTGCAGTGAAACTCAGGTTAGAGCAAAGTTTCCCACAGGCCCGGCTTTGAGTTTTCCGCACAGCACATCTCCTCCTGTTGCTGGTGCACTTGGCGAGCCGCCAAGCTGCTCCGACCCGTTTTCCAAGCGGCAGGAGATGTGAAACTTACCAAAAAGTGGTGAGATTATGGCTGGTTCTTTAGGACACTGGCGAGTCTTTCAAGTTGTGTGTGGAAGATCCTAATCCAAATATCTCACCAAGTTATGCCTAAGTCTGATTCCACTGTGACGTGCTGAGTTGAAATCGTGGAGGACCAGTCCACATCACGTCATGACCTTGTCGGCTTCGGCACTGCGGAATCGGAAGGATTTGAGTCCCTTGAATCTTTAACACCCTCTGGAACTGACGGTTGGAAAGATTTTGGCTACTGTGGGAGACTTCCTTTGGTATTACAGGGAGAGCACTTGGTGCCTTTGCCAACTTAAACTACAACAGACATGAGCTTTTGCGCAAGATTGAGCAATGTTGATCCTCAGAAGGAAAGAAAACATGTCTAAACTTATATTTGAATGTTTTGAGAACCTTCTGAATGAGCATCTTCTAGTGCCACAAAAAAAAAAGACATCCGCCCTTTAACCTAATCACACGAAATCACCGTATGCTTTGAGAACTTGAACCGGTTCTAAATGTTGTTTAAAAGTGTTTGTGTTTTCCACCCTGGGGTGATTGAGCCCGAAATGGACCACTACCTTTTGGAGGGGATGGGTAGCTCAACCACCAGTGAAGCTGTTCGCAGTTGCCTGGCCAAAACTCTTGCGACGTGATGAGCTTCTCCATGTTGCTCCATGGTGGGAGCTGTTCTCCGCTGGAACTTCTACATTTGATGAGCTCAACTATGCTATGAATGGATATGTTAAAAACCTTGGGAATGCCTCAAACCCATTTGTTTGCAAAAGAAAACTGAGACTTCTTTGTGAAGGTTTGGGAGGGCCTCCTTCTTTGGAAATGCCCAGAACTTCCACTGATAGGACTATGTTTGATGAAGCAGTTGCAAGGGAAAGCATATTGCTGTTTTCAACAAGGAGGCTGGAGGCCAGCTGCCATGGTGGGGCCAAAGCATTTCCGGCGCGCGCTGCCAACGACTGCAGCCAGCTGCCGCCACGCGACGTGCCCTGTGACACATCGCTCCCGGAAAGACCCAGCAGCTCGTGTGGTGTGTTTTACTTAGGGAAAGATTGGTGGATTTATTGAGACTGTGCCAGGGTTTGCAACGATCCCAATTTTTGGATAGAGAATCCACGGTTTTTTTCAAGTGAGCCTGGTCAGCTGGGAATGTTTCGTGCTCCAAATAAAACGGATGCTCTTGTTTATAGTATAACAAATAACATCAAATAACCAAAAGCTGTGGTCTGCTAGTGTTTTAAGTCTCTACCCATGCCGCCATGCCCATCTCAGATGTAGCTGTCATGATGTCAGCTGAGTCACCAAGGTGCCAAAGTCTTGCGGGGCGAACAGATGGAGAAACGTGGAGGTGGAATTCCAACAGGCACAGGGCCATGTGGAAGCCATGTGGAAGCCATGCTGTTATGGTGTCAATGGCCACGGATGTGTTCAGGTCAATCTGAAAAGAGAAATTGGATGAAATTGAACGCTTTTAAGAAGTTTTAAGAAGTTGGACTTCACGGACTTCACTGGGTATTTCACGTCTATTTCACTGCTTCCTGATATATGTTGGAGCTTCGAGACCTACTTGCTATCCATTTGGTCTCTGGCAGGCCGACACAAACCTCGGCATCGACCCACCAGTGCAGAGTTCCAAGCGCAGGCGATGGGCAGTTGGGCAGGGGAAACAAGTGAAAACCCTTCAGCCAAGCGACGTCTCATTTATTTTCCAAAGAGGTCCATAAATAGATGAAAAAAGGAAAATCGTTCGGTGAAGTTTGTGAAGACGACATGCACAGGAAGTACTTCATTTCGAAATCGCCATTTGAAATTGGGCTCGACAAACCAAGTTTGAAGCATAGGTTTGTTGCGTCTCAGTAGATCGAAGCCTTAGGATCAGTCAGATCCTTCTTGATCCGCTCCACACGAGCTTCAAGCCATGGCATGAAGGAGTACCTATTGGCCCATCCCCGTCACCAACCCATAGTTCCACAAATAATTGATGGCCTCACACTACCATTTAAAGACATTGAAAGTGGATTTTTACAGATTCATACCGCCACTATCAAAGCGTAAACTTGGAGGAATGTGTGTTTCCCATTGGCATGTTGACCTCTCCAGGATGGTAAAATAGTCCAAAAGCAGTCCTCCAAAATGATATTGATATGGTTTGATATGTTTTCCCAAAATGAGGATCATTTCATTGAAACCAGCGCTAGTTGAAACGACCACATCCATCCAAGCCTTCACCATCACCGTCGTCAAGGCAGAGGTCTTGCGCAAGCAACACGCGCAGAAACTGCTGCAGAAGATGCGCCAGGAGGAGAGGGTGATCCTGTCGAGCAGAAATCCAAAAGCTGGGGTGACGAATCGAAGAATGAAGATCTGAATCTTGAAGAATACCTGGGAATTCTCTACCAATTACCTCGGAGTTACCTCAGAATCTTCAAGTGGAATGAAGTTCGAGGAAGTTGAGTCTGTTGATCTCATCCCAATAATATCGGACGGCCATTGGATAGGGTTCTCAAGAAAACTGCCGGGCTGAGTGACTTGAATTGAGGCACGACAACAAGGGAACAGAGTGAGGCTTAAGTTTTTTTCTCGGACAGAACCGATTTCAAATCCAGTGATGAATTAAGTTCCACAACCCTTACTGGCCCTTCTTATCGTTTTGTTCATCCGTTGCCAAGTCCTGTGGTTTTCATCCAACCCAGAAAAAAAGCTCAGAGGGTGCCAAGCCACTCCAGCTCCCAGGAGGCAGAGCAGCAGCAGAAGATTCGGGAGGTCATGGAATCGGCACGGGAGCAAATGAGGTCTGGAGCTTGGCGAAACAGTCGATGATCTGCTCATTGCTGCGGATTCCCGAGATGGATTGGGAATAGACCCTAGCTACATCATTGGATGAAAGAGGTTACATAGCCACCCCTAACTTTAGCTCCAATGCTTCTTTGCACAGCTTTCATGTATTGGAAAGCCTAATGTACATATGTACTCACGCAAGTAAACTCATGTTTCAGTTTGCCGCTATAAGCCCAGATGAGCATTGGCTACTAGACCCCTGCTGGTTCATGATCGTATGGGTTCTACTATCCAATGTCTTTGGGGATGATCATCATCCATGAACTGGGAATCTATTCTTCACCAGATCACCAGGTCACCACCAGTGGATCCTGCTGAGGCAGCGAGAGGAGCAGCGCCATCAAGAGGTCTTGGAGCAGGAGCAGGAGCGACGAGAGATGGAAAGCCAGGCCATTGGGCTATCGGGCCATGGATTCCACCTGGCTCCATCAAAACAACGAAAGAAGTCGGAGGTTTGATGCCTTGCAATGTCGGTAGAGGTTTGCCATAGCTGTCAACTGGAATCCTCTCTTTAAGATCAACTTGTTCAGGACTATTGGTTTGGCTAATCCCCATCCAGCAGCAATTGGAGAGTTTTGTTTGAAGCATTGGATTGTGCACCCATCCAAGACACCAAGACAATGTGAACGGAAACCAAAACTATGGCTTCAGGACTTCAATGACTTTAGGACTTCAGGACACCTCACTTCTTGCTTTGAGGCTGCCAACTTTGACCTCCAACAGCGCACTGTTGGGGCGCTTGGGGGTGATTATTTCCACCGGGGAGGGACTTCCAATGGGATCATAGCCTACCTAAAAGTGGACTGTGGGTTGTTTTGGTGGTTTCAGCCATCAGTTCTGGACACACATCAGTCGGAAGAGGGCGTCGATTGACGATGTTCAGAGATGTTTTTGAGCCAATAGTCATACTACCCATTCTTAGGTGACATGAGAGCCAAGCTTCCCAGTCACACCCCAGTCACAAGTGCCATCATCTTGTGTATATCTACCAAACATGTCCAAAGTCGCGCAGTCTTTTTAAAGTCACTAAATCACAAGGTTTGGCAATTTGACTACCGCTTGCCACTGCAAAATCTTCGAATGTCAAAATGTAGTCGAGTTGCCAAGACTGTACCAACTCATCAACTTGACCACAGGTGTGTTACAGCTACCCCCGTTGGATCCGTTAAATCCATCTCCAGGAAGCGGAGCAGAAGCGCATGCGTCTTGTTGAGCACGCCAAGCAAGTCCTGCAGCAGGCGATGCTTCACTTACACCCTGGAGTCAGGTTCTAACTGGGGAAGATGATTCCAATTCATCCAATTCACACTCTCACCAATCTCTCACCCGATATTGCCGCAATTGGTACAAAAGGATCCCTCACGAGATTTCAACAAATTCTCCATGGAAATCCCAAGATGTCTACATCTTGTACGTCAGGCCGAAGAGGAACGGCTGAGAAGACGACTACGAAGTCGTTGAGGGTTTCCAACAGATCTGCCATGGAGATGATCCCGTTGGTCAAATGCTTGAGACCCGGTTGGGATTCGTGGGTTACTTGCCACCACTACCTCCCATATTTTCGGATAGCTTGTCATTCACCAACTTCATAGGAGCTGAAAAGGATCTCTGATATGTCCATCTAGGTCCTACATATATTCCGTGTGGGTCATCCCAGTGGAGCTGCATTTGGACACCCTTTCCCTGCCTCATGCTGATTTTGGAATGATATCTGAGAAGGTTGGTGGGTTTCATGTGTTTCCATGATCACAAACCCAACTGAGTTTAGGAATTGATACTTGAGCCTCACCCAATCAAATCATGTCCCCATCAGATGTTTATCTAACGCCAGAGGGCGAAGCCTCGACAGAATAGATGCGGAGCCACAAAGCTTGGCCATACTGTGCTTGGCGGTCTGCCGTTTGAGGCAGAGAAGGATGGAGACGTTTCAAAAGTTTCTGTGACAGAAACAATTGTTCAATCTCAGGAAGAAAAGGCACCTGGAGGCACATGTAACAACTTTGTTTAGGGATCTTGTGTCAACACTTTGTGGAAACACATCAAGGTGTTGGAACAACCAGTGCGTGAAAACAGCCTGTACTTCCTGTGCTTGTGGTTCCACAGACCTTTGGATACTTTGAGACATTGCCCATTCACCCAGCTAAGCACGCGTGTGAGAATCCACGACTTGAAAATGGAAGCACTCTGATCGCTGATGCTTTGAAGTTTGGACTGTTGTTCATCATCAACCTAGTCAAAAATTCTTGCACTTCACTTCCGGCTAGTCAATTGTGCACCCCTACATGGGATGCTGTTCCCCGTTGATGAATATGTCTTCGAGCGAGGTGAGACCACCGAACAGTACGGTTTTAGGGTTGGGATGGTCCGTCAGACCTGTGCCGTGGATTCTCTGCCAGAACTCTTGGAGTCTGCCTGGCACCAGCAATGGACACGTCGCCTCAGAGCCAAAACAGAGAACCAAGATGCCGCAGTCGCGTGACTCAAAGTCTCAAACGGGAGCTGTGGAATCGAAGCAATGACTGCAGTTGAGCGTTGCTGAAACAAAAGTTTTCCCACATGAACGAGAGATATATTTCTGCTTGGAAAGGCACAACAGGTTTTGTTCTGGTGGTCTTTTTGTTGGAGCCCAAGCTCCGGACGAACAGGTGATAACCCAAAAGCAAAGAGACATCCATCCACTGCACCCCTGCAAATTCTAAAGCGATTGAATGATTGGAATTGTGCTGTATACATTTGCACACGACATACTAATGCATAAGAACACAATAGCATGATGGTTTGGTTTTCCCATGTCATGTGCTACTCTAGAATGCATTTGGTGTGGCATCCCAAGTACTGCTCAGGACTTGTAACACTGGCGCCCACTTGGCTTCAGCTGCAGACATGCAAACCCAGCCATTGATCCAACGGCCTCAAGTTGGTGGGGGCTAAAACGATCGGATTCCACGACTTTAACTCTGATGTCTTTTGTGGATAGGCCCTCAACCCATGTCTTTTGAATATTGGAAAACAAAGGAAAACAAAGCCATCCAACCAACTGCAACCAACTGCAACACAGTGCAACGGCTATGCAACGGCTACAACCCTCAAAGCTACAGGCATTTGAAAAGCGCCGGTGCGCCACCATGGTGTCCCGATGCCTCCTGTTAGTGCCAGAGATCTCAACTTGGGAGATGAACGAGAAAAAAAGATGATGAGAAGATACAGATGAAGGGATTTCTCAACGTTTTCCATCATCAGACTCATTAGACTCATTAGATTTCCAATCATTTAAGACATGTTGCCTTTTGGCGATTATAGTTTTTGCAAGTCAACAAACTAGCTCTGTAGTTGGCCACTGGGAACTGAAGCTGGAGGATCTATGAGGACCTGTATCATTTAGAGACGTTCTCTATGAGGGACATACATTTTAGCGAATAACTCAGGGAAACCAATATCAGCAGCTATATGATGATACCATATCAAGGCCCCTTCCATTCCCTTCCATTCCCTTCCATTCCCTTCCATTCTACTACACTTTACCTTATGTTTACCTTATGGTTTTTAAAGCAGCTCTCAGGCGGATCGTTTGAGACACGAGATTGAGTTCCTGCTGAGCCGTTGGGAAGTCCCAGTGGCCCTACTTGGGATGATGATCCCAACTGACCAATCTTGTTCAAGGGCTTGAAGCAGCAGAAAACAACAACCAGCCTACGGTTGAAGCAACTGGTCAATGGTAGGTCAATGTGCTGATTTTTACATGTGACTTTGAACCGAGGAGTGTCTTGGGGGTATCGGGGTATGTCTTACAATACCAGAATGACCCCAGTGGCTGATCGATTTTTTGAGAGGACATTTCAACATACCTGTTAAGCAGATGAGCAACTCGGCTGATTCAATCGAAATGGTTTGGATCAAGGCTTCACACCCCAGCCAAGTAGAGTCAGTGCAATGGCCCATTTTTGGGAGCCCCATCATTGTGAGCCGTGTGCTTCATACCCCAAGACCCAGTTCCACAAAAAGCAAGAGTCATTTCTTTCTACCATTCTGCCAAAATACATCAAGTGCAGGTGGGGCAAATTTGCTGCCAGGCAGTGTTCTAAAGATCAAGATTTTCGAAGATTCAAATGATAACTTCATATGTTTTACATTTACCAGTTGGCTCACCAGAGTGTTCCACCCGACCTTCCACTGCGCAGCTTTCGCCAGCTTTCGCTCAGGGAATGATCCAGATCAATTGTCAGCAGCTCAATGGCCCATTAGCCAAAACCTACAGGTGAAGATTTCACAAATCATCCGGCAACCTTCAAATCAATCTTTGAGGACCAGGTTTAAGGATGACAAACAGATAGTCGCAAGTGCCAAATCAAGGGATTTGCACCACTGACAATAGGAAGAAGAAGATGAAGCTTTACAATTGGAGTCAAGTTGAAAGTGCACTCTGAGCATCGTCAGATGTCGCAGAGGAGTCAAAGGGAGTTCCGCAACAAGCTGGAGCAGGCTGGATTCTGGGATTCAGGAATCAGGTTGAGGTATAAGAAGGTTTCCTGATTTCAACCACACCTCTATGGGATATGGCGTTGTTGATTTTCACCCCCAGAAAGACAGCCCCAGATGGTAAATTCCATAGATCTAAGCGCTATTTGGCCACAGGCGGCTCAGTGGTCTATGCTGTTTCCACTCATGAGTTGGCCTGCATGCATCACCCAAGGTCGAGGCTGTGTGGCGAACGACCATGAGAATGTTGCGGAATCAAAACCTAATCACTTGGACATGCATTGCTAAAATGGATCTGGCATGATATGGTGGTCCTACGAAAGGATTGGAGTGATTGGAAGTGGAAATCCCTATCTGATCAATGTTTTGGAAGATGTTTTTTTTGTCATATGGAATCCCAACCACTGTAATATTTTTCAGGCTCAAGCCACCAGGGTTCTAGGAGCAGCCGATTTCATGCCACGAAGGTCCTTTGTTTGGAGGAAGGCGCCTTGGAAAACGACAAGGCGCCAGTTTTCCCAGACGGGCTATGACATAGAAAATCGATGTTGTTAATTGTTGTTACAAATCATGATTTGGTTTCTGGCTACAGCCATGATTGTAGGTTTTGGGGGAATTGTGAACCATATGGTTGTTAGGAGCAACCATCCTGTAATTCTATATGCTCATAGAGGTCAACATGTTGGCAACGACTTTTTCAAGTGCATTTTCCTTTCACCGCATTTCTCAGATGAAATTGGCAGGGTATCTAGTGTCCTTGAGGAGCAGCAAACCCATGGACTGAGATTTCCAAAACATCCAAACAATGCGAAACAATGATCCCAAGAAGCACAGTTGGGTCCAGTTGGGTCCAGTTGGGTCACGGTTAATCTACTTCCCAGACAGATCCTTCGTTCACATCGCTGGTCTTCTCCCCAGAATTGATCTTGCGGTTCAATCCGATGCGCCCTAAATTTCTTTGGTCGCCCCAGTGGTGAAGATTTTGACCCATGCCATGGGAGTACCCTTGGGAGTTGGTAGGTTCCCGTCCTGGTGAGGAGCTGGTGAATCGATTGGTTCAGGACTTTTGGGCGAAAGATGTCAAGGACGCGGAAAGAGGAATTCGGCACGCTGACGAGTTAAGAAATAGCATGGCTAAGTACTTTGCAATTTGCAATTATTTGCAATTATTTGCAATTATTTGCAATTATTTGCAATTACTACATAGACTATCTGCAATTTGGCCAAGAACTGCCGTGTGATTGCTAGTCTAGCAGAACACTTGCAAGGATTATCAATGCACTTTGAGTCCGAAACAGGTACCCAGACCTGGGATTTCGATCAGATCCAACTAGCAGTGCCTTGTCTGATTTGTAGATCAAAATCCCTCACAATTCTTCATGTCCACCCCAATAGGTGCTAGTTTTACCTCATCAGCCAAGTTTTGTAATGCTTCTGTAATCTCAGTGACATCCCAAATTTGGGGAAGTTTCCAAAGCATTGGCTAGAAGTCAGCCGCCGGTCTCACATTCACTACGTGTGCGATTGGTGAAAGACAGAGCCTGTTTCAAGCCGGTGAAACCGAGCGCATGCGATCCACCGGATGTGCAGCAGCTTTCTTTTTGAATGTTTAAGGGTGTTGTGACTTCCAAAACCCAGCCAACTGGTCCAGAATTGACGTGTTGCTATAACTATTTCATCAGGCATCCAAAACTACTAGAACTGAAGGATCCACTTGTGGCACTGGCAGGAGAGACCTGTGGCGGATCACATTGAGCTTGAGGTTTGGGGTCTTGGAAAAACGGGAAAAATGAAATCTCGAAAACTGGCGAGCACCGGGCCGAGGTTGGCATTTTCGCGAGATCAAATATGGGGGGACACTGAAGAGCTTACCTCCAAGTCTGCTGTTGCCTAGCCAGTCTAAAGCTTGGCGCAAGGTGACGGTCCTAGGAACCCCCAATATCTATGTGTCCGGTCATAAGGTGCTTACAGCATTCACATCAGACGTTTGCCAAAAATGCCAGTCAATCACTTTTCTTTTCACAATATCATAAATCGTTTCGTGTTGATTTCAAGCAGTTTTTTCTCACTCTGGTTTAGATAGATTCCTTTGGATTCCTTTGGATTCCTTTGGATTCCTTTGGTTTCATGTTTTTTTCGACATATTGACAGATCTGTGGAAGCTGCAGCGAATTCGATTCCCGTGATTCTCCTCAGGTCCAAGCCGAAGAAGCTGATGGCAGCGCTCCCCAGTGCTTCTGAAGCTATGGAAATGGCGGGAATGGATCAAAAGTGGAGCTGTCTGAACCAAAAAGAATAGCCGGTTTGGATCATTTCTTCAAATACCATCTATTTTGAAGGTTGATAATTCTGACTGATAATTACGATAGTGGTGCATTTTACAGAAAAGTTTGTGTGTGTGTGTGTCATTCAGACCCTCAGATTTGATTTGCTCATAAGTGGCATTGGACGATCGTGCAACTGGCGGGCTTTCCAGAGCTCCTTTGGTTTTGTTCGACCAACTACTAGTTACAGATTAGGTAATTAGAAATTTGGTGTGTGGTTGGAACGGTTGTTGATTTTCCATTGAGTACCAATAGTTTTGCAATGAGGATTTTGAGGGTTGCAACCAATGACCAGAACACAGTGACCTTGAATCCTGACTATCACATGATTTATGACCGGGGGAAGACGAAAAGCATCTTGGGTAACATCCCAATTTGTTCCACATTTCCACGGTCCAAGCCTCAAGTGCCATTGCAAAGGGTAATCCGCAACACTTTCAGTATCGATTCGAGAGAAATATTGCAGGAAAATCCTGAAAGCTGTAGATTTGGAGAGGCAAAGCATTATCTTGGTGTTTTGCGAGCATTTACCTTAGCAATGAAACACGGTTTGACCTTCACCCATCTTCACCCCCAGTGGACTTGCTACCCATCCCTGACCTCAAATGACTGCACCAAGCTACCAAGGTTGGCACTTCGTCAGGCGCTGGAGTTTGAAGGCAGACCGCCGACAGCAGCCCTTAAGGCTCCGAGAGCTGTGGGTTGTATACCAATGTGGTACAAAAAACTCAAACCATACCCAACTTTGAGATACACTGACTACATTTGGGATTTATCTTTGAGCCATATACCACCGGAGGGATTATTTGTTGGTGTCCAAAATGAAAGTTTGTTGTGGTGATTAGAATTCCCACCAACCAGGCAGTACATGTAATTTTCACAGCGGTATTTGGCCACTGCTCATTTGGGAAGATGACCATGACAGGCCTCGCTGGGAAGATCCTTGGAGTGCCCAAATTCTACTGGAAAGTTATGGTTGAATCAGTTGAATCTGACATCATTGATGGTATCCCCTGCAGTTGTTGGTTAGACGAAAACGGATGTACATAATTCATAGAAGTAACATGAAGCAACTTCTTATACGTATGTATAGATCGATAGCAACTTAGCTAGATACATAGTTATATAATGTTACATATCATAAATGAACCCGTGTGACTACTGGACCTTCTGGACTTCGCCTCCAATTGTTGGGATCAAACGGATCGTTTGACCAAAACTCTTCCATTGTTTCGATTCCAGGTAGAACGCTACAATTGGCCTCAGAAATCATCGAAGTTGCATGAAGTTGCGACATGCTTCTCCGAAACTAGTCATGGGCTCACATGATGAGCTAAGGCCAAACCGGCCAAACGTCAAAGGTTGCTCGAAGAAACAATGGCGGTAAGGATCAATTGACGCTACCCTAGTCGCGGTCTCCAAAGATTTTCAGGTGCCAACCTTCAAAGGGAATTTGCCGGACGCTTTGCAGACGTTTGGCTGGAGGAAAGTGCTCGTTACGCTTTCGGCCCCGCGGCGTTCCAACTTGCGTGCAGCGGAAGTCCCCGGATTCGAGACCAATCTTCGTGATGGCCATGAACACGCATCTGGGCGACAGTCAGGGGTGCAGGTTTGTATGCTCAGCGCTAGATCCCATTTCCATTGTTTTTCGAAGTGTAACAAGTTGCTTCAAATGTTGAAGTTTGAAATCCTCACATGATAGCTGCAGATGTTTTCTTCATCAGACTGCCAAACCTCCATTGCTGATGGGATGGTAAGCATGGCCTAGTGAAGGTAGGCAATTCTGCTGACACTGGAGGATACCATGATTGGTTTCATCGTGATTAGCCCATCAACTAACAAGATGAGAAAGAGTTCTTGGTTATCTTCAATCTTTAAGATTAGAAACTATTACAAGTATTTAAACAATCTATTAAACAATAGTAAACTATCCAATACGTGGCCAATTTCAACCCCTGTTTCCGTCAGTCGGGATTTGTGTCACCGAGGCACGGCTTTGATCTGATCGTGAAGAACACCTTCTATACCGTTCCAATTGAGGAGGAAGAGGACTGCAACCGTGCTCCCTGTATCCCCCTCCAGTAAGTGTAGGTGTTCAATAGGTTTTCTCAACCATCTTAACCGCCTCAAACAGGAAACTTAGGAAACTTGGTGTGACTTGAATCACAAGCCATCTGAAAAACCAAACTAGGCAACTCATTTGGCAATAGTGGACCTTCTAGGTATGTGAGGTCAATAAGAAATTGCACACTGGACCAAAACATCTTTATCAGTGCATCCCAACCAATATCATTCTATATCATCTGATATTATCCAATATCTGGTTCCTAACATATCGTACGCTTCCTGACATCCTATCACTTTTTGAAACGCCAGGATTCCGGTCCCGGCTCCCCGATGTCGCCCGGTGGCCTGCGTCGTCAAGAATCGTCCCCGGCGATGTTTGGACGGCGATGCAGCAAAGGCGAATTACCGGGGGATCAGTTGGATCCAGGAAAAAATGCGAAAAATGTACAGCGAAAATGGCTAACTAAGGCTAATTCAATGGAAATCAATGGTCAATTTAAGAGGTTTTCGCATGTTCAGATGATTTACGGTGAGATGAAAGGACCCGTTGCAAGGCTGTTTTGCTTGACAGTTGCTAGTTTTCCAGGCACCCATCTTGTCCATCCGCATGAATATTCTCGAGCTATCGTTTGAATTTCTCATAGGAATTTGGCTGGGTCCCATATTCTTCTGGCTGGTTAGATCATTTCAATCATTTCACCCAATTATATACGGGGTATACCCCAATGATATATGGGTTAACCACTTTTCAACTGGGATGCACATCCATCCCTCTGGGCGAAAAGTGATGTGCCCCAGGCAACAAGGTGGACTTTCCGTACATGGAAGATGGCCCGAAGCCGCCCTTCAGCAGGCAGGCAAAGGGCACAAACCCGAGGGGAGTGTAACTGGTAAACACAAGATTCCTCTGCTGTGTCCGATTATATGACCATTATCATATCTTGAATTTCAGTGGCTTTCAGCCTTCTATCCCCATTGAGAATTACTTCAAGAAGATGACCCCTTCGCAACGGTGATCCTCCTCAACCAAAATCAAATCAAGGAATTACCATTGGAATGTGCCCATTTTGTCGGCTTTCCAGCTGTTTCCAGGGCCCCTTTCCATGTTGATAGGTTCCCTGATCTTGACGCTATGTCTACATCCCCATTTTTGACAATCGACCTCCCCATCATAGCTGAGAATCCCATATTTTTTGCGGGTGACACATGGTGAACCTCCCCAGTATTGCTGGTGAAACCTCTTCACATCGTTGTGACTCAGGAGGATCTCCACAGAAGACATTCTCTCCAGCACCACCGCCTCCCAATCCATGGAGTGGTGGGATGTGGACGAGCACAGGTGCGACATTCATGGAGGGGAGGACATAGACATAATGATATAGGTACAGAATGATACAGACATATCGATGTAGATAGATCATGTATATTTATTACTCTTGGGAGGTGGGTATTTGATGTGGTGGTTAGTGGGGAAGATACGTTGAATCATGGTAGTGGTGGTATTTCCCAATTTGTCCAGGATGGATCTGATTTAGGAAGGGTGTGGGGGGGATGGGCGTGAGGACAATTATGATTGAGGCCCACAAGGCCCCAGCATGCCGCTCTTGAACACCCCAAGAAGCCCTAGAAGAAGCACTACTCGTATTCCGGAAATAAGTGGATCGGAAAATCCGCGGCTATGTGCTCATTGTATCCGACAAGCATCACTTTCGGCAAACCATATCCAATTCTGCAGCGCAGCCCAGCGCCAGGACCAGTGTGATGATCAAAAACTTGCCCCAGAGTTGCACCATTGAAGCTTGGCCGAGAAATTCGGGGTGGAGACAGGCATTATCATGGTGCATCTATATGTTTTGGTATCATTTCTGTCATGTTGAGCAATTTCTTGGTGTTTTTATTCGAAGACTTTTTTGTTTTCCATCTTACATGTGATTTATTGATCAAATATGGTTTGCTGGAAAAATCCGAATTTAGTCAAATCTGACTCAGCAACGATGTTGCACAGGAGCACCTCCAGAAGCTTCTCGATGACGCCGGATTCAGTGGATCCTATGACTTCCTCTACCTGCCCATGAAGTTCATCAGCAAATTGCCTTTTGGTCACTTGGCCCAAAAAAAGACTGACTGAGAGTAGTTGGGTATTGGAGAGGACAAGATAAAGTTTATGTCAAGATGGATGTCATTCCCCAGTTTGCGGACTGACCTTTTGGACCATCCCAGATTTCAACTGGACAGCCTGTAGCTTGTCAGCCCCATACAATCCGGCTCAGGAGAAGGATTAGAGAGGAAAATTTGTTATTAGGAACCTTTAGCTACACAATTCAATATTCACTTCACACCGTACCCAGGAAATCACACATATTCAACTGGAATCTTGTCCAACTGTTGCAGCTTCTAAGAATGGCTACCAGTCAGCAATGCTTTAGAAGACGCCTGCACCTGCGTATGGATCTGGATTCTCATAGATGTTGCAAAGTGATCATGCATCAAACACGGAAGTCCAAATAAAATGATGTTTAAAATGGATCAAAGAAATTGATCCAAACCCAGTTGGAAAGTGTAGATTCCCACCTTGATCTATTTTGGAAATGGAAATCCTTTGGTTTTGGACTCCCAGGACGGACACAAAAGCCCCTGCCTTTGAGGCTACGCCTTTGTGAACTTGGTAAATCCAGATGTGACTCGAGACTTGGCGCTGTAGTCACTGTAGTTTTGATCCTCGGGACCAATCCTCAGCCTTTAGCCATACCCGGATGTCTACATTGAGGTTCCTATATCCAAGCCATGGTTTGGATGATAAAGAATCCAAATTCACCCAACTTTGCTGGCTGAAGTCCCCTGTACATGGTAACCACATCCCCATTCTTCAGTGGTGAATGAAGTTCCCAATGTGGCTCCCATATCCTTGTTTTCTGAACCTGGCTGGGCGAGGAGAATTTTGGGTTCACTTTGATGGCTACAACTGTTGCTTCGGGGATGAGGATTCCTGCCTGGCGATGTTGCTTGGTGGTGAAAATCTGAAAATCTTGGCGGATCCAAGCATCAAAAAAAATGATTCAACCCATGGTGGATATTGGGTTTGTTGTAAAATGGTGGGTGCCCAAAAAGTTGCGATATTCCACGGGAAAAAGATGGAAAAAGTGATGAACCATTTTGATTGTTTTGGGTACACTGTTATGGGACAAACGCATATGTACTGTACCAGTGTATCAAACGTGAGGTTATTTCGGTGGAGATTTATCCAGCAACAAAGCATGCCGAAACGATAGGGATTTGTTCCGCAAACCTGCCGAATTGTCCGGCAATTTTTTGTGGATGGAACCGACAAGAATGAATGGTGTTGGATTGGAAATATCCGTATCATTTAGCAATCTATTGCGACCTCGTAGCTTACCAAGCCAACTCAATGGCGGTTCATAGAAATAAGAAGCAACGATTAGTTTCATGGCCCCAACCAATCAGTCTTGGAATTGTGAATTGTCAAGATCTTGGTGAGGGATGGGAGGTCATCCTCGTTTTCTTGGAAGAACAATTTGATATATTCAAATGCCGTGTGAAATTGGTCATGGTTTGGAGGTCTGTCATCCCAAATCATGGATGTTCATAGGACATAATCTTCTTTGCGAAGAGATTTTTCCATCAGCATCTGTGTGACCAAGACAACCATACATCTCTATGAATTCAGCTATGGAATCAGCTTCTTTAAAGTTTCCAGTGTGAACCGGGACCAGAGTTTCAAAAGTTCACCGAGCTTTGACAGATGGCTTCTTCATAGACCTGGGATGATCCCTGAAGCTATTTGGCAACTGGGCTTCCCAACCCAAAAATATCCCAACGTATCCCAACATGCACCAACATGATCCCACTTATAGATATTTATAGTGGCGTGTAGCATACTGTAGCATAAAGAACTCATCTTTTCCGAACTTCACTTAGATCATCCCACAGATTCGAAGTCCAAATGGCTTAGGTCTTGGTCCACTGACATTCAAGGCCTGGACGAGCACGTTGCACGTGGCTTGGCAGATCCACTCTGAGGACCTGAAGGAAAAATGGGGATCTGACCAATGGCACTGGGTGCAACTGATAAGTAGATATGATGAAAAGCTGATAATGAATGCCATAGCCCCACGAATCTGGGACTTTGAAAAATGATGGCAACAACGGTTTGCGATTCCTGGGATGCTCCTCCAAGACTGACCTTTGCAGCTTCGACCAATTAAGTTTCCACTCGAGTTCTACCAGAGCGGCTGGAAAATGTACAACGACCTCACATGCCCAAGCCCCATACATTGTGCTGGTTATGCAGGAAAATCATCATAGTTCACCGTAACGTAGTTTACCCTTAGCATTTAGGGCTGGGCGAAACCATCAAAAGTCACTTGGTAAATCAGATTTAGGACGCACAAAATCTCCAGTGGGCGGCCTCAGAGTTTCCTTCTGGAGTTGAGCTTACTCAGACGGCCGGTTGTCAACCCCCAGATGGTCACAAGATTCCCCAGCATTTGAAGAGCACATCCAATCAGTGCACAGGTGGGCGAAAAGAACCTTCCATGAACCACCTCAAGGGTTTTTTGATGACCAAAAAACGTCCCGCCCAGAGGTTATCGCAACAGTCCTGTGATGCATCCCTCCGTCTCTGCACAGTGCAAACCACTTCTCTTCAAGGACCAGGGCGACCAGGGTCCCTCTGCCATCGGTGGCTGCCACCGTTATGCTAGACAAGCCTTGGGCAATATCAAATCATCAAAAGGTCCGGTGTTTTCATGTGGCTCAGCACTCACTGAATTTTAGGTTGGGTAAGTTGGGTCCCATCAAATTTGGCTGGCCCAAGTTTCCAGCTGAAAAATCTGCGAGGATGGCAAGCAGATTCCATTTCCGCCACCCACACAGGCGCGGTGTGTGAGAACGAAAAATATGAGGAAATGCAGCCCGTGATGGATCAGAATAGGATTACCATAATAAGAATAATAACAATACTGATACTATTCATCATGGAACAACACCATGCAACACTCACAATCAGGATTGCTTTCGCCGGTCCTTTGAGGCGATCAAAGCACCAAAATGCCGGGCATAAGAATCGCCGATGGGGATTTCGGTCCCCAAGCATAGTATGAAAAGAGCTCCTTGGCAGAGAAATTGCCAACGTTACTCAGGGTCCACCCACCAGGACTTCTAGAGATGTTGAGGATGTTTTCTGCCGACATCAGGGGTTTCATTGCTGCATGCTTGGGTCGGGCGTTTCTCCCAACATGAACCTATTCTCCAGGAATATCTTTAGTTCTTTGTCATCGCACTGTTGGATTGGCAGAAACCCTGTGTGAGTGTGTGTGTGTGTGTTTGAATGTGTGCACTGTTGACAAGAGGTGCTTATATTCGCTGTTATTCCTCTGCTACTTGGTAGGTTGAAATTCCGACCACATATCAACACTTCACACTATTGCTAAATAGTGAGCCCTAATGCGAAGCCAGAACAGAGATTGGAAATATATTATATTATATATATATTATATATATTATATAAATATACAATCATAATCATGATGTTTGGAATCCCAGGGGTGCCATGCCGAGCCATCAAGGCTGCGGATCTTGAAATCGTCGCGGAAATCTATTTGCACCGCACCGTGCCGTGCACGGACACAGAAGTGGGTTTCTTCCATGGCGAGAGGCCAGAGGATCATCCCCACTGGAGTTTCTGCAGAAAGTGAAGGCAGTTGTTGGAAACATTTTCGAAAGGTGCATTCAACAAGATCTAAGATCAATCTTTTCTGAAGCTCCCACACTTGCAGCATACTCACTGGAAGCCAGCGATTTACCAGCTTGCAGAAGCGCCATCACAGCTGCAGTCAATTGACACTGAATGTATATTGCTGGGTGGTAGGAACGGAGAAGGTTTTGAACCTTGCCCTCTTTGGGAAACATCAACTTTCTTCCATTATGTGTTTGTAGCTTCGAAACCACCAACCAGCAGGAATCGCTGTTGGCAACCGGCAAAATTTCGGTTGACACCGATGAAAACGTTGACGAGTGGTTGCTGATTTGCGTGGCATCTCGCATGCAGCATATGGGAGAGGACAACCAAGCTTTGCATGTAAAGGTCGACCAAAAAGTGTTGGCAATCTCTGTAATGAAAAGCGATTGCATTTAATCCATTTTAATCCCACAAGTGAATCACTTGCGATGCGGAATGCCGAGCAGCGCCATGTTGTTCAGACCCGCGTGCAACTCTGCAGCCCAGCTCGTCTCACTCTTGGTAAAGCCAATCGAGTTATTTATGCTGAGAAGTTTCGGAGAATCAGGATGAATGATCCCGATAGTGACAAAAGAACGAGAAATGGAGGCCCAAGAATGGCTCACATCTTGAAAACATGCCTGGCCTCGTTAAAGTCCCTGCCGCATGGGCAGTTCATTCGCAGTTCATTCATCCTAATGACTTCTCTCTTTACCCTTAGACACCCCAGGCCTTCGGATTTGCTGTGCAGCATCTCCCACAACTGAGCGACACGCGGACACAGCAAGTGTCCGGGCATGTCGACAGCAATGTTTGTGGTGATTTGCATGAACGCGGCATGGCTGAACTCCTGGAGACGTCATGAGCTTGTGTCAGCACTGTGCCAAAAAAGTGATGTCCAAGATCCACTGCATCTCCCCACGTCCCCTCAAATGAGACACAAAGGTGGGGTTGGGGTGTTGTGACCCACTTTTGAGGTGCCCACTTCCTCTCATCAAGAATGTAGAAGAAGTTTCATTGCAATTGAAAATTCTGAATTGGTTTTAAGAAATTTCAACGCCACTTCAATGGCCTTGTGGCACCAGGCCCATGCTATCGCAGTGTTTTTCGGACGTGTTGGAGCCCAAGATGGCGTGCCTTTTTCCATTGGTGGAGCATGGTGGCCAGTTTCATGGAATGGCAGCTGTGGATTGGGATCAACTCTCCAGGGTCTGAAAATATGGTACCCATTGGTACCCCCCTAAATCCATTGGTTGATCATCACTATGACTATTTGAAGATATTTGAATGGTCATTTGGGGATGATATAGATGATATACCCCATTTTCAGACCCATCAGCCCAAAACATTGAGAGCAGACCACCACCGCTTCCAAGGCATAAAGGGATCTCAGCCTCAGCTGTGGACTTCGATGTGTCCCTTGGCAAGTTTTTTGGGGGTGAAACCATCTGCAACCGATCAGCCAAGACGGGGTGGTACACGGACTTGTATTTGAGGAAGTTTCGAAAAGTCCGTGCTTGGCGTTTGGTACCTATGTAGTGATTCAATTGGCCTTTCGAGGGACTGCTTCGCTTGTCGTGCTCGGGCAGTGGTAGACTTTAGAGATCCCCACCATCTCAAACAAAGTTCATCAAAAGCAGATATCTTTGGATAATGCAGCTGTGAGGAAGATGAAGCCCATGAGATCCAGATCAGACCATGCTACGCTTCGCTCGAGGTTGGTCAACGAAAACTGGGTTCCACTGGAGCAGTCCTGCGCAGAGGACCTAATTATATTCTTCGTGAACCATGATGTTGTACATTGATACTGTTCCCCCAACAAGGTGGTTTATCTAGTAATGATATGATACCAGCAACGCTTGCTACGCGGAACAAATGATACCTTCAAGATGACTTGAGCACTCATGAGTGTCATTGCCATTTCCGCCCAACTTGTTTCTAGAAAGATTCTGAACAGAGGCTTAGTCACCCAGATGTCAGGATCCCTTTAAAGCAGCTAGAACCAGCTAGCATAGATGAAGCTTGTCTTTTCTGAGGAAATTCCCTTGTTTTGATGACTAATCCGTTCCCCCTAATACTAACCCCCCCCCCCCCGATAGTAAACACCTCGGGTAGTTTTTAGTATTAGGGGGGTATTTATTATTAGGGGGACCCCTAATAGTAAGCGCCAGACCTTAATATTAAAAACTATTTT